>JADKLZ010071522.1:2374920-2390746 GCA_021533235.1 Biomphalaria straminea | reverse complement strand
TGCACGCTGGACTGTCGTTTGGATTTATCGATGGTCCCGGGTTCAAACCCTGTCCACTCCCGTCCTGCGGGAGGTTTGGACTAGGAAGTAACTATCTTCAACTCTGAAGGAACATCCGAAACATGTAAAACAATCATTTTTTTGCAATTAATTATAAAAAATGTTAATAAAATAATAATTAATAAAAAAACAAAATAAAATTTAATTAGAACTTTTATATAGCATAGCTCTACTTTCCAATTTCCATTCTTTTATACTTATTGTCAGTTATAGCATGCTCAGAGCGCTTTGGTCCAATCTCATTTGTATGATTTGTGGACAGGTTGGTGGGGGGTTGGGAGGTTTTCTGCGCTGCCTTTAAGAGCTCACTAACCACAACTCTCTTTGAGTCTGGTGTCAAACCTCGGGCCCCCTTCATAAGAAGCCAAGACAAGCCATGTTCAAGCAATCTCAGCCTCTCGACCACGCCGCCTGTAATGGGTGCCTGGTCATGGCTTGTGGTATCCATGGGCTATCATCAGAAGTATTCCAAGTTCTAAGACTAAGACTTCTTTATTAATCCTTAAGGAAATTTTTTGTGATTACAAGGACTCTTTTTCTCATATAAAGACAACACAACAGAAACATGCACATAAATACAACAGACACAACATAAAGGGTATTCAGAGACTACACACAGGCATCTTGGTGCTTTTCATGTTCCCTGATCAAAGAGTGGCGATGATATAGCCTGACTGAGTGAGATACGAACAAGTTTTTGTACCTCTCTGTTCTTGTTTTGATCGACAGCAGTCGCCCACTTCGTGACAACCTGATGTAGTTCTGATTGAGAGGGTGGCTGTTGCCTTCTAAGATTTTTTTTACAAGTTCCTTTAAAGTGGTAAAGTTGTGATTGTAATTTTTGATGCCATAAAAAGTCTCAAGGATCTTCTTATTTACTTTAAAGCTATTGAGCTATTGAGAAAAAAGAACCACTGGGCTGTTTTCTTTGTCAGAGTTTCAAGGTGGTCTTCCCATGAAAGCTTGTTATTGATAACACCTAGATATTAATATGCTGTTACTTGTTCTATAGATGTAGTGTTTATTTGCAGTTCATGTATAGCCTGTTTTTTCTTTCTGAAATGTATTATAGGTTCAGCAGGAAATTTGTACTGGATGTAATATAATATTATTTATTTCTGAAGGAGTGAATGAATTCAAAATAAAACAATAATAGATTCTTTGCAATCAACATTTTGACTTTGTTTTTTTTTTCTTTTATTCTTGATAGAGTCGCCAAGACCTTGCTCAAACTGCCAAAAACAAAGGTAATAAATTTTTCAAAGATGGGAACTATGATGAAGCCATTGCATGTTACACAGAGGCCATCAAGACCTGCCCACCTGACATCAAATCTGATATGTCCACCTTTTATCAGAATAGAGCGGCAGCGTTTGAAAATCAGGTCTGTGTAATTTTTCATTTTAAAAGGTCTTCTTTCAGGATATCTCTTAAGTATATATAAATAACTCTAACCCGATGATTCAGAGTTTAAATAGAATAGAATAATTGTTTTGTTTAAAATTAAGCTACTTGCTATTACACTTGTTACAATATAGATAAATTCACTTTATAAATGATAAACTGTGATACAGAAATATTACTTTCAGTGTTTATCTTATTGGTTTAATACTAATTTTTAATTAGAAAAAAAAAGTTACTAATGATATTTTTTTTTTTCTAATTTTATTTTTAGAAAAAATTTGAGAATGTAATCCAAGATTGTACATCAGCTTTACAATTGAACTCCAAATATTCCAAAGCATTAGCTAGACGTTCAAAGGCTTATGAAGTCTTAGAGAAGTACAGAGAGGCTTTAGAAGGTATGTTGATTAGACAAGTGAACACATTTTGATGATCATTATATTTTAGTTCTTCAGTGAGCATGTAAATGACAGATAAACTTTGTATTGTTCAATGCATTCAATATTGTGCTTTTCCAGATATTACCAAGGCATGCCTGATAGAAGGTTTTCAAAATAGTGCATATCTTCAGGCTGCAGATAGAGTGCTGAAGACGTTAGGAAAATTCAAGGCATCTGAAGAGTACAAGGTTGGTCTGTTTGCAATAGAAAAAGTCATTTAAGAATTGAAAATAAAAAACTTAATAAAGAATTTTGAAACACTTAAGCTCCATAAAATGTATAAATTCTCAGCCCACATATAAAAAAATAAGCATGTAATTGATATATTTCCTTTTTTTTTCTCTATGAAGCTCTATAAATAATTTTTTTTTTACAGACTAAGAAACCCACTCGACCTTCTGAGTTCTATGTAGAAAACTATCTGGCAGGTTTTGTTAATGATCCTGTCGCCCTTAATTTTACACATACCCAGAACTCGACCAAGTTTGATGAGTTAGGTGTGAAAATCAAGCCAGATTATATAGGAGAAAATGGTGGTGTCATTCAGGAAAAACCATCGTAAGTACTATGAAATCTCTTTTCTTGTTCTTTGTAGAAGACTTAACATATAGTCAGTAATATACAATTATATATGTCCATATAAAGATTTTATATGGAACTGTGAGGTAAAATGTCAATGCAAACAATAAGGTTTGGTTTGTTGCAAAATTTTATACAAAAGTGCCTTGAGTGCATTTTTTTCGTAGGAGGACTAAACCTTCCAGTCTAACTTGTTTTGTTGAATTTATAGATTCTCTGAAGGTGTATACATTATTGGACACAAACATATTGAAAAATAAAACTTGAACTTATATTTTAACAACTATAAACAGCTCTCATTTTCAATGTAGATACATTTAAAAACACAAATGTATCAACATGTCAAAGGATATAAAATAAAACTCACTTCAAAAAAAAAAACTTCGACGTCTCATGATTGAACTCCTCATTTTCATCAGGCATTTACCCCATTTTATAAACTCATTTGCATTGATTCAGTTACAACTCAATTCCGTTACTTTAGAAATCCTCGGGCAACACACACAATTATATAGTGTTACAATTATATAGTGTTGATGTTAAGAAACTTTCCAAATCTTTAAACTGAAGGCCTTGCTCTTTTTTTCTCTCTCAGTGCATTTGATAGAGCTAAAGAGTGCCTGGTAAAACATGAATATGACAAAATCATAGGACTATGTGATGAGGAGCTGAAAAATGAGGCCACTTCAAATCATGTTTCTGAGGCACTGCTTCTCCGCGGGACCATGCGCTTGTTGCAGGGCGTGACTAACGATGCTCTAGCGGATCTTGAACGTGCGGCCAATATGGAGCAGGCAGATAAAACTGTAAGTCAATGTCAGTGGTGTGTGGATCAAAATTGTTTTGTTATTGTGTGCGTGGCAATCTTAGTGGTGTTTTTTGTAAAGTTGATCATTAAGATGTTAATTATTGGTACTATAAGTTAGACTAATATTTCAACTACATTGAATGTGAACACTAGTTCACTCATAGAATAATATAAAATCAAGATTATATTAAAATTTCATTTAAAATAAGTACATCCACAAATGTAAACAAAAAATATTGAAGTTCTTATAACTAAATTCAGGCTATATATTTTGATTAGTGATCTAAGAAGCAGGATACTGTGACTTGGGAGTTCATTTCTTCCATTTAGCATTCTTATTACAGACTTGTTTGTTAATTTGATCTTTTTTTTTTCTAATGGTCCTCTTAATTAACTTGGCAAATTTTTGCTTCAGCTGCGGGCCACAGCATTCATCCGAGCTGGAAGCCTACGTATCCAGCGAGAGACATCGGAAGAAGCCCTGGCATATTTTGATAAAGCTGAAAAATTGGATCCTGAAAATTCTGATGTCTACCATCATCATGGCCAGGTTTCTTTCATTTTACGTTCATATTTGTGTATAGCACTTTAATATTTAAAAAAAAAATGTTGGGGGAAAAATATATAAATAGCTAGCTATGTTGTTGTTTTTTTAAACAAAATCAAAGCATTATGATTTTAAATTTATCATCAATAGCATATATGATTTATATATATTCTATAATTGATTTGAAGTTATAGATAGTGCTAAAGCTGTTGTATAATTAATCTGGTGTAAGGACAAACTCACAAATTGTCTACTACAGCAATATTTACCACTGAAATAAAACAGTATTAAATATAAATTTGCTATGAATGGAATTTAATACACTGTAGTATGCTGAGCATTCATTCTTCAAATATCAGTTTTAAAATGCCAGTTTTAACAATAATTGTAGGCAGTCTTAATTTGAGCTTCAAATGTATAAACTAAGCTATTGTCTTGATTTTATTGACAAGTCTTGTGTACCTAGACAGAGACAGGTCACAGTCTCTGTTACTTTTTAGTGCCTTGTCCTAGAATCTTGATTTCCTTAACTTTTCTGCTACTGAAGTTCTTTTTAAGTTAGAAGCTACATTTAACCAGGCCAGTTCAATCTTAGATTATATTGTTGGTGGCTGGGACTAGTTATTAAATGCACTAGATTGGTTGATAGTTGCCTGAAGTTCCTATTGGGCCATAGGCCACTAACCAGCTTCCTCAGTTCTGGACAAGTCTTTCCAAGTGTCCCCATGTCCTGCCCAAATCTCAATACCATACATCTGTCCCCTCTTTCTCTCTCAATGGGTGATTTAAATGAGGGCTTGTCTTGTGATGTTAGATGTAGGCTTGCATCTCTATACAATATCTGCTTTGTTCTTTTGTCTCAGTTCCTTATTGTTAGTTTTGTCTGGCCTTTTGACCATTAGAATCAGAAATGGGTGATGAATACATTGATTTTATCATGGTTGTAGCAGTACTTCTCCAGTTCTGCTTTATAAAGTAGTCTTGGATTCACTATGGTGAAGAGCATTATCTTGGTAGTAGTGCACATAGCCTTGGATTGTGATGGTCTGCCATTAAATACACCTTGATGTGGAACACCTTACTTTCCTTTCTGATTATGGCGTAACCCAATTTAGTTGAGTTGTCTGCAACAGTTGATCTTTTCCTGCATCTGCTGTTGGGTGTGAGAGAGAACAGCCAGGTCAACTATAGGCCCTCTGTCTGCTTCCAAGTTCTTAGTCTCCCAGGTTGCCTGTCAAATGAAGCTATCACATATTTCACATGAGGTCTAGAAGATAATATATATATATATACATTACTGTCTTTTTTTATATTATTTTTGTATTATTCTAAACAATGGATATTTAGTTACATGTGGCAGTGACTGACCTCCTCTAAGGTTATTTTGGTGTTCACGCTTTCCAATCCACAGTTGCTAAATAAGACAATGTGACTAATCTTAACTGTATTTATTTCAGCAACTTCTTCAGTTAGAAAAAATTGATGAAGCTATTGCTAAGTTTGACAAGAGTATCAAACTGTCCCCCAACTTTCCCACTTCCTATGTGCAGAAATACTATGCAAGTAAGTGCAGGCTTGTCTTTTCTTTCTTTCATATGTTTGACATTTGACAAGGGTTTTTATTGATTGTAGTCTTTTTGTTTAATTTTAAATTTGAGTGTAAGCTTTAATAAGACCTGATGCAACATTCATAACTCATCATTTAGTCATGCAAACTGCATTAGGGGAAAAGGTTGTATTTGAAACTGAACCTTCTCCTTCACATGTTGTATTTAAAACAAATACAACTCTTCTATTCAAGACTTGTACTGTTGAAACACACACAAAAATCCCTTTACCTTTTTTTATTCACCTTGTTATAAAAAATGTATAAAACTTATCTAGAGATTCACGTGATGTAACTAAATCTTGTTAACTTTAACCACTTCACTATAACTTTCTTATGTTTTTAACTTTGTAATCTAGTGACTGCTTGATTCATTTCAGTCCACCGAAAGGCAATTGTCAGTGAAAATCTTTCCTGTCTTTCTGATGCTAAAACTGGGTTTGAGAAAACAATTGAAAAGTTTCCAGATTGTAGTGATGCTTTGATCCTGTATGCTCAGGTAAGTCAATTTCAAATTTCCTTTTTCCATTTATTAAAATTCGTCATTTTCTAAGTGTAAGTATCAGGTTTTATTTTCCCTGTATCGAGGCAACAGATAGCCTCTCATCCCTTGCCAAAGACTGGCACAAACATTGAAAAAGAAAACTTTAGCTTTGACTACATCTGATGTGGCCAAATATGCAGATCACAACCGTTTGAGTGGTCATGGAAAATACTCAACTCGTCCTTAATGTTCGGAATTGAAGACCAAGCTTATTTTATAAAACAAATTATATTTCCGTTTTAAAAATTGTTTTATTCTTTTAAATGCATCCAGTAATGCATGGTCTACTGATTACATTTACTTTATCTTATTTTAACGTTTTCTATTGACATTAAAATTTTTGCTTCATTGTTTTCACTTTGCCTGCTGGACATATTGTATTTATCTTGTCTGATAACTTTTCATCTGGTAGGCTTTGAGCGATCAAGGAAAGTTTGAAGAAGCCGAGAAATATTTCAAGAAGGCTCAGGATGTTCAACCACGCAATGCTAACAATGTAGTTCACAGAGGGTAAGGGACATTGAATAAACACGCTTCATGTGATTACAATAGTCATAACAAAGATTGCATAAATACAAGAACTTTGTTTTTCTTGTTTAGTAACTTACTATTAGAATTGAACTAAAGCAGTAAAGAGGCTATTTAAAGGCATGCTTTATAAAAAAATTTCTGCCTGTCATAAAGGGCTTCTTCTCGATTTTGTGCGTGGTCTCTGGGTCACTCCCTTCACAAGACAAACTCTTACCTGGAACTCCAAAGGAAAAAAGAGAGAGACGCCCAAGAAATACATAGCGCAAACTTTTGGATGCACATGCAACATGTGGGCAATTGGAGATACTCTCACCAGAACCAAGATACCTGACCATGGGCAGAAATAAGACACACTTGAAAGTTGTTAGCCCCTTCACCCCCTCTGAACTGAGCATTGAGATGCAGAAATTTATCTGGAGCTGTATTATATATATATACATAAAAGACAATTATTATATGAAAAGGGGTTGGGTTTAAATGCATAAAAATATGTTTATATTGAAATGGAAACATGCTAAGGCCAAAATCAGATAATGAAAAATAATAGAAATAAAATTATTTAATTCAATTCTTACAAATTCATTGATTATCAAGACAAGTTAGTTTTGTTTTGTGAATCTGAAGCGTTAAGCTCACATTATTTAGACTTCTATTCCTCTGTAGGTTTCAATTGCAATAGTTCATGTCAGTAATAAAAGCATTGTCACCTCACAATTAAAGTTCTACTGATGGTGCTTTCTTTTCCAGGCTAATGATGCTGCAGTGGGATGGCAAAGTAGATAAGACATTGGAGTTACTGAATGAAGCTCTCAGAATAGATCCCACTTGTCAGTATGCTTATGAAATTAGGGGAACTATTGAGGTTCAGAGGTGAGTTCTTGTTAACTTTGTATTGAAGTCAACGTGTAGTAGTAGAACTGATTTTTCTAATGATGTTTACAAGTGTGATGTATATGTTCTGTACAGAGGAAACTTACCAGAAGCTGTGAAAGCCTTCAAGAAAGCCATTGAATTATCCAACTCTGAAGGAGAAATGGCTCATTTGTTTTCTTTAATGGAGGCTGCAGAAGTCCAGGTATGTTTGTTTTATTACACAATAAATGTATCCACGCTTTTCCTGAGCTGCTGCCCTGAATTAATTGGTGTGCACTTGGATCAAAAACTGAAAATTGACCTGACAGCCCAAACATGTATGAATTCAGGGGATGGTAGTTTCAATTGACACTTTTGAATACCAGTTAGAAAATGGAACACAACATAAACATAGAAGTGAAAAAAAAACGACACAATAATACAGTAAAAATCAACTTGAAATGTCAATGCACCAGTTAGATGACTTCAAAGCAATAAAATATGGCTTCTAAATTGAAAAATAAAATTGATTGAATTAGGTATATATATTGTGTTTTCTTGTAAATGTTACCCAGCTATATTCATGGTCAATATTACTGGTACATTTTTAAAGGTATCTATAAATCAAGTTGAGGAAAAATAAAATTTTAGAACCTAACTTTCATGCTTATAGCATGATCAGGTGCTTTGATCCCATCCCTTTTGTGGACCAATGGTGGTAAGGGAGAGAATCTAGAAGGTGGTTCCTTTAAGTGCTCAGCAATCACAGCTCATCTTGATTTTTGATTCAAACTAGAGCCCCCTTAATAGTCAAAAGTATTTGCCACATTTATTTTTTAGCCTTAGTTAAGGCAAAATTATTCAGTGATTAAATAGTGAATGAACTTCAGTGCAATGAATGTTTAAAAAAAAAGCTATTATTTTCTCATTAACATCATTACTTTTAGATGTATTTATTATCCCAATCACTAAACTTAAGTTCATTCTAAAACTTTTTTCAGTGAAGGTGTATAATAGGAATACACTTCCTTAATAAATCTAAACCTAATATTACTAGCAAAGCTTCATGTTGAAAGCATCTATGTTACTGTACTACAGGTGCTGGGTCTATAATACTTGTAGTTCATTTCAACTGTTTAAAGTAACACAATCATGCCATGTGTTTGTATTAAACCTATTCTTGAATAAGATCTTTGAGAGAAGGTTTTAAGTTGTGTGGCTGTGAAGATGTAGCAGTAACCTACATGCTTAATGTCATTTGTTCTTAAACAATTTTGATTTTTTTGTTTTCTACACATCCCCTTAAGTTGCAGATTTATTGTTTTTTGTTTTGTTTTTTTTGTGGGCAGGAAGGGGTTCCATAGTATTTGATACATTAGTCTGACACACCTTTCCAGAGAACAGAAGATTTTAAAATGACTTACAATAAATCATAGTTAAATTGTTGCTTGTTCTTTCATGTTTTAGTGTAAAATATAGAATATATATTAAGGCAATATATGAATCTTTTTTTTTTTATGTTCACAAAGGTCAAAGACACATGTAAACTGAACTCTAATATTGCATTGTTCAATCCTATTGTCAATGTTTATTATTTTCATCAACATAATTGTTCTCTCTTTGTGTATAGGTAAAGGTTGCTCGAGACCTCAATATCCAACTTCCATCCAGCATTGTCTCCTAAACCCAGAAATCACCAAAGCCATGAATGTGTCAGATAAAAAACTTTGTGACGTGTCTGGGTTCTCCAAGATCTTTCAAACTAGCAGTGCGTTCAGCCCAAGAGCATTTCTATTTTCCAAGATTTTGTGATAGATTTTGTTTTGTTTTCATGATGGAAATAGCATTACAATTTTTTTAATTTTTTTTTTTAATCCTTCTAATATTAAAATATCTGATAAATATTTTTTTGCAAGCAAAAGAACAGATGCTAAATATAAACTTTATTTGAGGTGCGGTTCCTGTGTGGGTGTGAAACTGTAGAGGCTTGTGTTTTATGTCTAGCAATGGTGGACCAAAAGTCTTACTGTTTTGTGAGTGAAATAAATGTTTTGTTTTTGGATGAAAATTGTGTGAATTCAATGTGAACCTCTAGATCTAATGTAAGGATGGTGTAGATATTTTTTACTTCATAAAATAGTGAAGAAAAATGAATGTTTTTAACAAGTTTTCACTGGTACTAAGATGTTTTAGTAGTTCATATTTTGCAATTTCTATAGTCGTTGTACTATATGGTTTATACTTATAAAAATATACATGTAAGTTATTAGTTGTACTTTTAAAACACTATAATCAAACATCCTTTAGTATTTCTCATTGTCTGACCATAAGAAAACTGGCCATAGTTCAATGTATTTCTGTTAGCATCAGAATTGTTAGTAACATAGTTCAGTGCACTGTGCCATTTAATGTCCACCGATGCCATGGTTGGACATTGAGAATGTCCACACAGCTTGTATCTCTTGAACACAATGGTGTTCTTAGCCTCATCTTCCAGTCCACATTAAAAACCAGTGAAAGATGTTTTCATTTGTATGCGACATTAGTTTTGATGTGGTCTCTAAAGACTTCATTAGCTCCATCTAGAAATGTTCATTCTCTAGGATCAGGTTGTGTACATAGAGCAGCCAATGGATGAAGTCTGTTGGTGCACGCCAACATATGTTCGTGTTTGTTGTTTTATTCTCATTTGAAATAAACAGTTGAATCAACAGGAACCATCAATTTCATGACTTAGTGTGTCTTTTGTCTGTCTTTTCAATACACTTGTGTGTATAGTCAATACAAGCTAAGTTGAAAAATTACAATAAAACAGATTGACAGGTAGTAATACTAAATAGCGATGTAGAATGAGTTTATAAAACAAAGTTTTAAAAATATTCCTTTAACTTTATACCGGGTTAAGTCATAAAAGGGGGGGATAATAGTGAATGTGACAGTGACAAATCATATTGGTGAGATGTGCCAGCTGCCTCTGATACAAAACTGGCTTTCTGGTGACTGCAATATTTGTCATTGCTTGGCATCTAGCAGTGATTTTGACTATATGTGTGGATGTAGTGCTATGGCTATGGAAATCTATCACCAAAATTTTATGTTTTTAATAGGGTCTTTTAAGAGGGAAGTTCTGCCTATAGAGAGAAAAAAAAACTTAAAATTTAAAAAAAAATTGCTTCAATATTAGACTGGCAAAGAGAGTACAACACCTTCAGTGGAACCAGAGACATCTCCAAACACCAACATAAGTAAATACACTAGGTTAAAATGTTATTTTGTATTGGTTGTGAGAGGTTGAGTATACCTTCAGTGAAACTAGAGACACCAACATAAGTAAATACACTAGGTTAAAATGTTATTTTGTATTGCTTTTGAGAGAGGTTTCATGATTTAACATGGACCAATAAACTTGCTTTCTCTTAAACTACCCATAAACCTTTAAAAGAATTAACCAGTTCTCTTGTAAACCAAGTTTTAGTTGATTTTTTTTTCTTCTGGCTGTTTGTCAGCATTTAGATTTATTTTTTATATCAAAATATTCTGAAAGTTTACATTTAATTTAACTTTTAGGTATAGAGCTACACAGTGTTCTAAAGACTTCCTAAGTCAGTTTTAAATAAGTCATAAGGATTTAAAAAACCTTTACAGGCAACTTAGAGATATGGGTTGGCCACTGTTGTGTAGTAGATTCAGTATTCTACTAGACTCTGTGCTCATTACAATATGGCCATCATTGAAATCATGAAACAAATCTCATCAAAATGAAAGAAGATGTCACTATTCTAATTTTAATGTTCATGACATTGACTTGTTTAAACTTGTATGACATCATCTCAAAACCATGTGATCTTAGGACTTGCCAACTTCATTGAAAAAAAAATGGCAGGCTAAATATTAAATATTTATTTACTCTACAAGACAACGAAATGTTATGTGATTTTTATGTGCAATAGAAATGCTGCTGGCAGACAGCTTTGTCTGCACTATATGCAAAAAAATATCCAGGGCACAACTGGGTCTGCATAGTAATGCTCTCATCCTTAATCATCAGAATCTAAGACATAGCTTTTATTAATATTATTCTTGGAAACATGATGACAAATTTTGTAACATGAATAGTTATGTGATTATGTTTATATAGATATGTCTTATGTAACTAACATATACCTAAAAGAAAGAGAAGCAAATGTTAAGGAAAGTTTGCTGTTGCAAGTTTCAACACACTATACTTGCTCTAATGCTTTTTTTTTCAAACTCTAATACTTTAAATCTTAATTTGGCTTCACACAAATAACAGAAAAAAATCTTGTTTGCACAAGCTTTTAATAAGAGATTACAGTCATGGTTTTGTCAAATTAAGATTATTCAGAATAAACTGGTATTTTGTTATAGGGAGGGAAAAAGGCAAAAGTATACAAACATCATTATAATGTCAAATACAAACTGTCAAGAAATGTAACAAACATCATTATAATGTCAAATACAGTGTCAAGAAAGGTAACAAACATCATTATAATGTCAAATACAAAGTGTCAAGAAAGTTAACAAACATCATTATAACATCAAATACAAAGTATCAAGGAAGATATCAAACATCATTATAATTGCTGCTGGAACAAAACTTAAAAAAAAAAAGAAAAACTTTTAAAACATGACCACACTTTATAATTCAACAAGAATCAATGTCTGTTTAAGACATTTTAAAAGCAGGCAGCTGCCATTTTTATTCCAAATAAACAAGTGCATCCTATAAGTATCTGTAAACAAGCTAACAGCCCTTTATGTGAAATTCATAACATCAAAAAATTCATGATAAATTTCTTGTAATACATATTACATATTAATCATGCAGCCCAAATAAATAGGCTTCTTTGTATGCACAGCATGTTTGGCGTGGCTCTTACTATGCAAAATATATATATATATATATATTTAATATAAGTACTGAGTGGATTGTCATGTACTGTTGACATAGTCGTATTTAAATGTTAATAAAACATAAACTGTGGTGAGTTATTTTATTCTTAAAATAATATTTAACAATGAAATGTGTATCCAATTTCTGATACAAATTCACAATCATGATGTTTGAATTGCCATTTAATTTCTTGTCACAAGTTGACAAAAACTTTTAAGTATAATGTGGAAAAAAACCCACAGGAAAATATAACTTATAAAATAAAATAAAACTTGAACATATCACAAGATTAATAAAATGTAATCAGTCATGTATCAATTCACCTGAGCTTTCAAACATCTGCTGACTAGTTCTTAAAACAAGTGACAATGAATAACAGCTTAATTACACTTAAGATTATTTTAATTTACTTGACTTTAAATGTCTTGTTTTTTTTTTTATAGAGAAAAGCTCTAAAAATGTAAGTGAAAATCACAAGTCTAGACAATACTCCTAAATTGCATTAGTTTATGCACAAATAATGCTATGGGTAAATTAACCCTTTCAAACCTTGCGATCTATGGGGACAGATGATATCTTCCTAAAGCCAATGGTTAACAAGGGTCTCATGTGACCAGTAAAATGAAGAACAGCCTTAACTTTCTCAACATATGTAAGGTTTCCATTAGAACTCAGGAAGCCCTAAAATGTTGAAAGTTACAATTTCAGTCTTCACCGGGATTCAAACTAGAGATCCCCTCGATTAGGAAGTCAAATGTTTGACAACGCAGCCTAAATGCCACCAAATATTAGAATATCCTAAGAAATTCTCTGTTATATTTTCAGTAGAAGCAAAGGCAGAAAGTCAAAAGTAAAAATTCATTCTCATGGGATTCATAACTGCACCAAGTTATCGTTAAAGTTTAAACTTCAAAGTGATTGAGATTGTTTAACTAGGAATCCTGGGATCTAAGTGATTTCTATTGTGAAACATGGGATCCTGGAATCAAAGTGATTTAGATTGTGTAACATGAGATCCTGGATTATAAATGACTAGAAACCAAGAACAACACAATCTGCTTTCTCCTAAAACCTATTAGCAATTATCCCAATACATGCCTATTTAAAAACAAAAGTCCTCAAGTACATCTATACTTTAGTTTTGGTCTAACATTCATGAGAGTTCTTTTTATTTTAAAATGCCATCACCCAAGTTGGTTGAGTTTCTTTATCACACTAGTTTGGGCTAGAGGTAAAACAACTCATCATTATATTCTGATCTTTGTTACCATGAGTCTTTGTGACAAGATTGAAATTTACACTTTGGTATGTCACCCTGAATCTGAAAAATCTGTTATGTCAGATTATTTCTACAACAAATCACAAAGTCAAAAAGTCAACAGATGAAAAACCAATTTGTGTCAGGTCAACATTCACTGCCCCCTGAGAGGAAGGCTGCTTCCTCCTTGCTCCGGTGTGACTGTCTACAACTAAGACAACCAACCACCAGAACAGCAGCAGCAGACACAGCATACATCAGCGATGCCATCACAAACGGGGGACGAAAGGAATCTAAGTCTTCAATCAGCTGACCTGTGAAGGATTTACAGGCATGAAATACACATGTAATCAGAATCTGGTAGATCTTTTTTTTTTCAAAAGGCTAATATAAGGGTATATCATAGTAAAGCAGACCTTATCTACCACAACTTAACATATTCAAAACTGAAGAACAAAAAAGTACACTATTTGGGAATAACTACAACAGCTGAAGAAGAAGAAGCTACTTTCAGCTTGTAAAATGGCTGTTGTAACAGTAAAACTTTAGTATAATTACAATATTGTAAAATTAGAGTCTGATACAAGACACTAATGAGAACTGTGAACATTAAAATTATAAAGTGGTTCTAAGACAATGTTTTGAATCAGAAATCAGAGTACGAGTCAGCCCCATCTAAAATTTGTCACCTAAGGACATGTTAAATGTACAGATATTTCTTATGAAGAGAATTTTGTTTCTTTTTTTAAGCCACCAGCATTGCCTGTGTACATAATTTATTTTAAATATTTAAAGCTAACTGCTTACAAGGAGGTACTAAAAAAAACATAAAAGCTAGTTTGTTTGTTTTTTGTTTTACATGTTTCGGAAATTCCTTCAGAGTTGAAGATAGTTATTTCCTAGTTCAAACCTCCTGCAGGACGACGGGGGATGGGAGCGGGCAGGGTTTGAACCCGGAACCATCGGTAAATTGAAACAACAGTCCAGCGTGCAAACCGCTCGACCAGTCATCCATCCAGGCAGCCATAGTTGAATCTTAAGTTATTACATTTGCAATCCTTTACACATTGTTCCCCAGCAATGACACATTCTATCCATGTGGCTAATAGTGTTATATTATCTACCTGCAATGGGTGGGTCTAGACTAAAAGCAACACCTTGAAACATTGCTACCACTCCAAAGGAAACAGTCAAAACTTCAATACCCAGTTGATCTGCTAGTACTATAGTCCTCATGGAGACAGCAACAGCTGATAGAATGAAAAAAGTCAACATTCATGGAAGTGATACAAAATTTATAAAGCTAGCAATGACATTACTTGCTTTAGTCTATACTTTATTTTAAATTGCATTCTCAGAAAGCCAAATGTTTTCTATATTACTGAACAGAGAATTTTGTGTGTTTATGGACCAAGAAAGTTAGAAATGTTAATTAGGTTTAGATGCTATTACTGGATAAAACAAATAAGGTTTTCTACACACACAGAAATGAAAGAGACAAAGCAGAGGGCCAGGAGTGCAGAGAAATTATCTAGAATAAAACACTGAACCTTGAATTGAGTACACTAAAACATTCCTAAGAGAATATATTAAACCAGAAAAACACAGTGCCCAGATGGATCCCTTCACTTTCTGAGAGGTGAACACAAAGCCTTATGGAGTGCATGTGTGCCATATTTTATAAGTAGTTAAAACATTTCATAGCTTTGTTTTATCAACTTCTGTTCATCAAAGATAAAGCTTAGATCTTCAACCCTGAAAGAAATTAAGATACAACCCATTGTTATGGACTGGTTTACTTGGTTAAAACCCAGTGCTTCAAAAGCCAACAATGCTTTAGTTCTGCTGTCCTCCTAAACCTCAAGAAAACAGGCTGTGTATATAACAAGAAATATCTGCATTAAGTTTGTTTTTTTTTTACAGATTTCATAGGTAAAAGAGGCATTGACTTCACCATGGCAATGCACCTGCCTGCAAAACAAAATTGAAAGCATTTATTCTCTAAAACTTTATAAGATCCCTCAAACTCCAGCCTATACCCCAGAATTCAAACTTATGACTCTGTATGGTAGTCAAACACAAAAAAAATCAAATTTATTGACCAATCAACCAGAGGAGTGTCATCAGAGAATGCCGACCATGTCCTCCAAGACTGCGCTCTTTACCAAGAGGCCCATCTAAGACACTGGCCCCAAAACACCCCAATAGAAAGAAAACTATATGGAGAGCTCCCTTACTTGGAAACCACTGCACAGTTCATCTCATGTATTGGTGTAGTGATC
>JADKLZ010071522.1:2355394-2373879 GCA_021533235.1 Biomphalaria straminea | reverse complement strand
GTCTAAGTTAAGATGTGTATAAACTGTCAGTCTAATGTAAGATGTGTCAGGCTGTAAAATCTTAGAAAGAAAAAAAGCGTGATAGTCAATTTTAAATAAAAAGTGTCATAACAATATTATTATGTATGTATTTTTTTATTTAATGGCCTAATTAATGTAAAGAAGAAATACAATAAAAGTATCAGCTTGTAAAATATTAACAATTCTAGTTTTCAGAAAGAACTGAACACTTCAGGAAGGTCAAGCAAAAAACAAAAGCATCTTACCAGCTAAGAGACGTCCCAAAACATTAGCTATTCCAATGATAGAGATGAGAAATGCAGCGTCTGACTGTTGAATGTGAAGAGACACGGCCAAGTCAGGAAGATAGGTCAGTGTGATAGATTGTGCTGTGGGGGAGATGTGCAATAAAATCAATCAACTACAAAACATTTCATACTGTATCATAATATAGACAACAAATACATGATCCTGAAACATGCTAGTGAGAATATCTGTCTGACTTGTAATAATAAGTGTAAGTTCCCCTTTCAGACCTTGTGGTCTATAGGGCAGATGATGTAAAGGTCTTCTGATTCTGTGGCCTACAGTTAAAGAGGGTGTCATGTGGCCAGCACAACAACCAACCGCCTTTACTTTTCCCCAACTAATGTCAGGTACTCATTAGAGCTGGGTGGACTCAGGCACTCAAGGATCCCAAAATAAAAATCTCAGTCTTCACCAGGATTCAAACCCAGGATCCCTGGTTCAGAAGCCAAGCACTTTACCATTCAGCCACAGCACCTCCAATAATAAGTGTAAAGTTTTCAAAATAATTTTGACAAGTAAAAACTTGAAATTCTATTTTTTAAAATGTACTGTATACATGGAAACAGCTTAAACATTAAGATATGAGTGGGATGTGTTTCTGAGAGGCTTAAACCTATCAAGGAGTTCGAAACCTGAATCAAGCTAGGTTGTGTTTGCTAAGTGCCTAAAGGCAGGACAGAAACCTTGGTCCTGATTACCCATTGGACTATTTTGTACTGAGCAAGCTATAACTATATAAGCACTATACACATCAATTTTTTAAATTGTTTAAAATCATGTTCTATAAATGTAAAAATATTGAAGAATTTTAGATACAAAATTAAAAAGACGTTTTTGATTTTTTGCCCCCATAAAAAGGATATTCATTTCACTAGAAAAAAAAAGAAGTTAAAAGCATATAAATATAAGTAAAAGGATTTATTTAAAGGTTAAAGTTAAATGAAAAACAACAGCATAGCTTTTAAATCATCAAAGCAATAATTTTCCTCATCAAAATTGATTTTGAATACCATTTAAAAAAATATTTTTAAAAATACTTTAAGAAAGATTCAAAAAAAGCTTTTCTACTAGATAATAATGTATTAAATCAGTTTTTAATCTAGGATAGACATGAAAATAGCCAAATCAAACATAGAACATTGGAGTATAAGGTAATTAGGTGCCAAAAAAAATAACAAGAGGGTAATTCAGTGTTAAAAAAAAAGAATTATCATTTAGAACAATTAAACATTCCTTTGTTGGCTTTGTGAAAACATGTTGGCACAAAACTGTGAAAAAATTGTTTTTGTCATAGAGCTTGTCATTTGTTAACTGGGCTTTCACATTTTTTCACATGCATATTAAGTAATAACAGGTTAAATTTTTATATTCATTAGCTCTAAGTAGAAGAATAAGATGAGTGAAACAGCACAATAAGGATTCGCATTTATGCATGCATTATTTACAATCTAGAATCTAAATGTTTACTATATTATAGGATACAAACAGTATATTTATTATAGCTTTTATATAAATTATTATAGCTTTTATATAGCGCTACTTTCATGTTTATAGCATGCTCAGAGCGCTATGGCCCAATCTCATTTGTGGACCAGTGGGGGGGAGGGGGTATCTAGGAGTTGGTTTCCTGTGCTGCCTTTGGGCGCTCAGTAAACACAACTCTGCCAGAGTCGGGTGTCGAACCTCGAGCCCCCTTCTAGGTAGTCAAGCAAGCCAAGCTCAAGCCGCACTTAGCCTCTCGACCACGCTTCCCACCATATTATATACATATAAGATAGTAAACTTTATAAACATAAATCAACACTGTCTAGACAGAGAATATTAACACTACATATACATACCTGTCCACATAGAAAATGTTAGGAGTAACAATAGAAATACTTTGTTGGTCATCAGTTTGAAAAGTGATAAGTTCCTGTTTGGTGTCCTCGTCAATGCCTTAGAAATACTGGCTGAGCCAGGACAAACATCATGACAGTCCCCGACAGTCTCATGTGTAATAGCTGGAGATGGGTCTCTCAGACCAGGCCGAGGCACATTTGTTTCTTGACAGAAACCCAACTGGCCATTTAACTCTGGCTCACTTTGTGCACAATGTTTAGGCACCATTGCAACAGATTTGTCTTCAGAGCAGCTGCCTATTAACTGTAGGTAGTCTAAACTCTGGTAGCGCTTGGCTGAAGCCTGGTCAGCATGAAAGTCAGCTAAAGGCAAACAGATGACATCCTTGTTTTCTGAATGTATATCTTTATCATTGGAATGTTTCAATAATGAAAAATCCGGCTTTAAGGTGTTGATGATAAAAGATTCCATATGTTGATCTTTCATTTTGCTCTCCGAATCTATTGGGTAAGTACTGGCTCTCACATTATATTCATCCATGCCTAGTTCACAAGGTTGCTTAACCTTAAGCTTTTTATCTCCCTGGTCATAAAGTTCCTTTTCCAAATGATCAGATAGAACTTTATCCTGGTTGTCAGATAGCCCCTCGTCCTTGTTCTCTGAATCATGGTTGTGACCAGATTCCAAGCAACCAGTACTAGTAAGTGTGCTGACATGGTCAGTTTTAGTGCTAAGGCTGGACAAATCTTTACAAGTGTGAGAGTAGTTCTCATCTATAAGTGGTTTTGAGACAGAGCATGCTGTTTCATCCATTGTGTTACACTCTTGTTGAGACTGTTCAGAAAAAAAACAAAAAAACAAATTAAAGACCGAAATAAAAGTGACATATGACATAATAATAAAGACAATGTTTTGTGTCATAGTGTTTTACTTTGTGCTGTATTTAAAATCATCTTCTGGATCACTGAATAGGACCTTAATTTTTTTAAATATGTATTTATTTTCTTAAATATACTATTTATGTCTATTTTACCAAAAGAATGCATTAAAAAACAAAAACAAACTTCAAACATGCAAAGATTCTGCTGGTTGTATATACAAGCTTTTAAATGTGGTATGTACAGCAGATGTAAGCTACACAATTGAGATTTAAATCAAGCCGAGTTGTGAATGCCCAAAAATAACATGGATTCTTGCTAATTCCCCTTACATTATGTTAAGTTCAGTGATTTATTTTTAATTCAATTTGTCATGGTACCCCCTGAACAAGCAATAAATCAAACCTTGATGATCTTTTATTTATTTTTTCCTGATTAAGAAGCAGATAAAATTGTGAATTATGACAGCATTAAGTAACAGTAATCAATTTCTACTTTTAATGAGCTCTCCTAGGAATGAATTAATATTTAGAGTATGATTATTGAAATCTAAGACTATAATAGCATCTCTATTGCCAAAACAAATAATACTAGACATCTGATGAGTACAAAAAGAAATCCTTAAATTCTTGTTTCCACCAGGATCTGAACAGAGAAATAGTCTACTCTACTTCAATAGCCACCACAATTAATTGCTTATGCTTGGCATATTCTCCTGGTTTCAAAACATGTTATTGTGACAGATGTAGCCTACACTAAGGAGGTTATTTAATTAGTACTAAAATGTACATATTCATTAGGCTACTTACTCTCCAAACTTTCTTCATTAATGACAGAGGCCTAAAACACATAGCACACACCAGACAATTCAAGATAAGTCCACCATGAATGAGCACTGTGCCCCGCCAACTGAAGTAATTTAGTAAGAGGTTGGTAACATAGGCATACACAAAAGTCCCTACACCTGTAAAAAATACAAAATAGTCAATACAAACTCAGAACTTGCATCACCTAATATTAATACATATGTTGGTAATACAAATAATAACATATATCTTTTCTATCCTTGCGGAAATGTGTCTAACAAGAGTGAATTACAAATAACAAAATGTTACAATATGAAAAGAAATGTACATTTATATCAGTTTCATTCAAACATTACAAGTGACATTGTCTTTAATTTAACAATTTAAATGCCAAGGAAAAAGAGCTATGCTATTTTCTCAGAGATGGTAAAATGGTAAGCATTAACAGAGCATTTTTGCCAACACTACATGGGACACTTTCCTTAGTATCCTTAATCTCTGATGTTCTTATTTGGTGATATACTCTGTGTTTGCAGTGAAGTCTAATTCATCATCAAAGGTACTTGGAAGTCTGGACCATTTCAATGTTCTCTAGAGCTACTGAAACAATTACATTTCCTTCTATTCCTTACTTAAGATGATAATTTTTCTTCACATTTATTATTGAAATATTATCATTACAGTATTTCTCAAAGTTGATTTATGTAATTAATTATATCTGACGTCACTGAAAGCAGGGTAAGAAGAGCTGCGTCTTCTGTAAATTTTGTTATAGAAAATTATTAATGTATACAATGTACCATAGTGGAGATGTCACTGCCCCTAAGGACACCCCAGTGGTAACTATAAGTGAAAAAGATGTTGTGAAGTTTATCTGGCTAATAGCTTTATGTGTGGGCTTCTCTTTAATAGTTTTAATGTTTCAATAAGAATATGAGTTTGCAGTGCACTGAAAGCTGATAAAAATCAATTAAAAAAAAACACATTTCCATATGTGTTGGATGAGTCAAGTTGTTTGTAGGCATAATTTAAAATATAAGCATAACATTATCAGCTTGTTTTCCTTAGGTATGCACTAACTTTGTATGAAAGAAAAAAAAATCTAAGAGAAGTTTTGGGACAAGTAAGGTATAAAATCTTGTAAAGTGGTCATCCCCATTGATCCCAGACAACAACATGCTACACTACATTCAAGAAGAACATTAAAACCTATCTGTTTAAAATGTTTTAGATTACTTTGTCAATATAGTTCTCGTGTTTATGTTGGTAATGTTATCACAGCACCTCGAGTCTACATTTTGTTTGTTAACAGTACTCTATAAATTTAATTATCATAGTTATTATTAACGTTAGGGATTCAATTTTAAAGGAACATCCAAAACATGAGAAATAAACAGAATTGTGATCATATGAAAAGTAAGAGTTTGAAATTAGTTAGTTGGAGTTTAGTAATGAGGAAAGTTAGTCTGATTTACGTAATAAGAGAGATGCAAATTGACTTTTATTTAAATAGTACTAATGCAAGTCTGGAGATGTTTTCTGTTTGAAATCCTGGAAAATAGTGTGAATAAGCAATTTCTTGTCAATGCATTCTACTTTTAAGCGTCTCAGAGAATGTATGAATCTGAATGAATCAGTCATATGAAAATAAAAATAAAAAAAATACCTGATCCACTGGTAGCTATTCCTGTAGCTATGGCTCTCTTCTTGTTAAAGTAAAGACCAACTACAATAATGGCTGGGAGGAACACCATTCCCATTCCAACACCTTCAAAAAGAAAGCAAATAAAAAAATAAAATGTAAGCCAAGTTAAAAAAAACATTCAATTTCTTTTATACAAGAAAATGTATAGATTTTAAGATTTTAAAACTGTTTTTGTTTCTTTTGATTTCATTTTTTTTTGTTTAGCTAAAGTGCTTTGATATATTTTTAAAACTTGAAATAATCATCAGTATTTTGTTATTGAAGGAAATAATTTGCTGCATTGTAAAATCAGAATCAACTTTATATCATGGTCTTATGTTCTCACAGCCTAAAAATTATTTCTAAATAACCAACTGACTTCAATAAATGTGGGGAAGGTCTAGAAGATTATAAGGGCTCCTATTAGAATTAAAAAGATAGGAAAAGAAAGAAAGTACTTTGTGAAGTCTAGACAATTAAAAGTGAAAAAAAAAAGACAAAATTAATATTTATATTTTTTTTAAAATACTCAAAGTTCAAGTAAAGTTTATACTTAACCACCAACAACTCCATATGTGAAAATAAGAACATATATGTTTGGAGCAAAAGCACTGGTAATGAACCCAGTAGAGGCTATGACAGTTCCAACCATTGTTACTTGACGTATAGAGAAATACTGTAGAATTAAACTGATCACCGGACCTGGTGATAAAGAAATATCATCATTGTCAATTTATTCACTTGTTATTTCCATTGGTATGTTAACCTCTTCCTTAACCTGCATACTTTTATCAAGGCGCCTTTTCAATAGATCCCTAGAACCCCTTTGAAAGACAAACTGTATCGAAAGCTGCAAGGGTAGACTCGCCTTAGGGCCCTTTGGACAAATACTCTGTAAGCCGGCACCTAAATGGGCCAGTTGTCTGACATTAAATGGACCCTATTGAATAACATTACAACCTGTAATACACTAAAAGATTTTTTGAATATTCTCTTACATTAAAGACTAACTGAAGACTTGTTTTGTTTTTTTTTGTTTTTTTTTAAGGTGAGTTAGCTTTTGATTTCAATGGTAAATGGGTGAACACAATGATAACCAGCCTACGAAATAATAATAAAGGATGTTAGAATAAACCCATGCATTCACATTTCAATCCATTATCAAACTTTACTCATTATAAGGATAAGAAAGAATGGATACCTATCATGTGACATGTAATTTGAGGACTGAATTGTATGGTAATGTCAGGGCCTATTTTGATACCCCTGGTAAGATGCACGATTTGAGAACTACTGGATGTCAGTTATAGGACTGGCTATCTAAACCCATCAATATTGATAATGAGTAAAAAAAAAAAGAATTTCTTATATGTTGATGTGTACACTGTTTACAGATTGAGAGGGGCGGCTGAGTGATTGTCTTCTGAACCTGAGGTCCTGGGTTTGAATCTTGGTAAAGACTGGGATTTTTATTTCGGGATTTTAAAAGCATTCCTGAGTCCAACCAACACTAATGGGTACCTGACTTAAGTTGTGGAAAGTAAAGGTGGTTGGTCATTGTACTGGACATGTGACACCCTGCTCATTGACCATGCCAAAGAAACAGATTACCTTAACATCATCTGCCCTGCTACATGGTCTGAAAAGGGAATTTTACTGTTAACAAATATGAAAAAGGGAGAAACTTCTTTATCACACATGGACACATATATCTCTTACACATGGCCACATACATCTCTTACACATGGACACATATCTCTTACACATGGCCACATATATCTCTTACACATGGCCACATATATCTCTTACACATGGCCACATATATCTCTTACATATGGCCACATACCTCTATATTTAAAACAGATGTAAGCTTGACTCATGTGTAGATGCCTGGTTGTGTGGTATAAGTGCTCTGTCATCTCAATGGTCCCAGGTTCATATCCTGTCTGCTACCATGCCCCATAGCATACTCCTTACATTCTACTTTATTTATTAGATATGCCATTTACTTACCCATAGCCATAGAAAGTCCCACTTGTGCACTGCCTATCCAAGCAGTCAAGTACTTGTCATAGCCAAGGTCATCAAGTAAGGCCAACATCAGTATACCAAAAGAAAACATAGTTCCATCCAGTATGAAGTTAACAATAAAAGAACCTAAGGGAATATAGTGATATGATAGTTGACATAACAGCATTTATCTTGTATTATTATTTATATAATTAAATTAAAGTATGATAACAAAACACCATAGTGACTCAAAACCTATACTACAGGCTATGCAAAGCTCTGGACTTTGCCTCCGCCCCCCTCATATTGACACTGTCATCATGACCTCACAAAGTATAACCCAAGGCTATGACACTGTTAATGACAAACTGTTGCTAATTCTTTGGCTCACCACAGAGGGCTAACAATACCACCACCACCTACAGAACACCCTTTGACTTTCCATCATGCTCTCACAAAAATCCTAATGATGAGATGGAAAAATGTGACTGCTGGGACAAGTCCCAAAAAAGCCTGCAGAGTCTGGGAGCATGTAAGCCTCTCACTCAAATGGAGTTTGAAGATGATATAAGGCTTGTCTTCATGTCCTAAGATTAAGGGGTACAGTGTATCACACGGCCACCCAGTCTTAGCTGGAATGATGATGACCAAAATTATTTTAAGAGTCATTAATTTTAATTTGCATTATCATTATCATTGATTATGTATTTAGTCCTTAGACTACAGACTTTAGACTATATCGATATAAATCTAATATTCATAATATAGTGAGTTTTTTTTTTTTTTGTGATTGCAATGTGTAGATCTAGTATTATCACGACTCATCTCACTCTCATGAGACTCATACTTCACTTATACTCACTAATCAGTCTACTGGCAGTACTAGGCTAGCTGGACAGTCAGTCAGTCAAGAGCTCACCTAAACAAACAACCCAAGCCCAACCTCCGTCTGGTGCTGCTGGAGAATATTTTTCATAAAATGTTGATCTTGCTTCTTCGACTTTATTGTCAAAGTCTGTAGATCTAGATCTAATTCCTGAAACATCTTTACTGTCTCCGTCACCAAGCTTTTCACTTTTATGATTGAACTTATTCAGATTTTCATTAACAATTTCGTGCTGATCGATACTTTTCACTTCCATTTCCAGCAAAGCCAGATTTTTTGTTAATTGTATGTCAGTGTTGCAATAGGCTTCATTTTCCAACCATAACAAGAATTTATCAATGGACTGTTTAGGATCTAGATCTATATACGTCTTTTGTTGTTGTTTTTTTATTCTACCTGAAAAATAAATGTAATTATTTTTTAATTGTACAGTTTATCACAATGGCATAACATATATTTGATCTAGATTAATTTAGACCTATAGAAAATCTAAGTTTGATATTTTTATAGGCCCAAGCCGCCCAATAGATTATAGGTCTAGATCTATATCTGGATGTAGTTCATGTAGACTATAGATCTACTATTCTATAATCTATATTTATCTGTAGCTCGCAATTATAAGAGTTTAGTTCATTTTTCTTTTACATGACTATATATATTCTTGAGCTATAATAATTTAGACTATGAATTAAATCTAGATTTTTTTTCTATGTCGCTAATAAGTATTTAATGCTCATTAACCCAAACATAATGGGTGTTATCTTATATAATATAAAGTATATATCTATAGATTATCTTCAACTATGATTACGTCCTACGCTTACACGTCATGCATGATCCTTAATCATATATAAGTTGAAGATTAATCGATCATATAGCCGGCTACGTGGCTACTACCTACATTCGAGATCTGTTATAGCACAAACCTCCCATGTAGGACGACCGGTCGAGAAGGCAGCGGGCAGAATATGAACCCGAGACGACCAAATGGTTCAGCGAACATACGTTACGGCACGACCAGCCTAGGCAGCCTAAACAGTAACGGGACAATGGGGACATTTGCCGAGCGTTCCGATATAGGCCTATGTATACCCCCTTGAAATGTTAATATATATATATAATATAGGCCCTATATCCATTCAAATTCTATTACATTTAATAAAACAATATTTCGTTGATAATTTTAATCCAGTAGAGCCATTACCGTTACCATATTAGGCATATTATAAAGATACATTTAGTAGGCCTACCTTAAACTATATTTTCTAGGGCATATATATATATATATATATATATATATATATATAGGCCTATAATTATCTTTGCGCAGTCGTGCATTAGGGTATATATGGAAAAAAAATAACTGTTTAAAATAAATCCAATTAATTGCTTTTTAAATTAAATTGCTAGCTGGTTTGATAATTATTTTTTTTATACATTTCTGTCATACTTAGATTAAGATATATCTAGGACATAGATCTAGGTCGTTTTTTTTCAACTATTTTTAATGATAGAGGAGAACTAATGCATTATGTTAGTTTTCATTTTTTATTTGTAGGTCAGTGGACGAGGCTTGTTCAGTCAAGGTTACCTGACTTAGTTCAGAGTTCATGGTTGTTGGCCTAAATTATGAAAATCAAAGATCTAGCTATTATTATTATTATATAAAATTGGACTAATGTTAGTAACATAACTAATAACATTATCTCCATTATACACTGTTAATAATTTAAAAAAAAAATTCATTAACGAATGTAGACACTTAAGTTTAAGAAAGTACCATATGTAGGCCTAAATATATTATATAAAAATACTTAGAGCTGGATCTAGTGCCAATGCGGCATTCGAGCCAGTATAACCAGACTTAATTGGTGAAAGAGTCTAAATATAATTTAATCAAGTAATCTAATCCTAAAATTTCGAAATAGACCTAGAGTGTGTAAAGGACATAAAATGCGTTCATAGAATTACACTAGTAGCAGCTGTAGTATAATTATAGAGACTACAGTACAGTTACAGAGAACGTCTAGGTCTAGCATTGGCAGCTCTAGATAAGCAATTTTAAATGTGGCACAAACTAGTTTTTTAATTTATATAATTAGCCATTAAATTAGAAATAATGCACATTTGTATCAACCCTCATAAATTTCATATAGCGTCAAGATAATTCATAATAATTAGATCAAGGTACTGATATCCCAATAGTCCAGCTAGGAATTTTCCATCGTTTGGGGGCCCGGTGGGCTTGACTGTTTTGGGGGCCCCTACTTTTTGCGTAATTATTAATTTCTAATGTAAAAAAACACTCATTTGGGGCCTCCCTGCGAGGGAGCCTGGGGGGATTTACAAATTCTCCCCCCACCCTACCTATACGCCACTGCAATAGTCAGTAAAATGAATTTCAAAATTGGCTATAATCTGTCTATATGGCAGTGTGTGGGTTCTCGACCATAAAGGCGTAGGCCTCTATATATAGGCCTATACCTATTTTCTATAAGTTGTCAAATCATAGTCTGTTTGTGGATTTATGAAGATTATTATATAATATAAATTTTAGACTGTAGGCCTAATATATAAGAAAAGATAAGGGAACAACTTTATGTGTGTTATAAAATAATTTCTCTTCTATTTCAATGGTCAAGATTCTGTATTGGTTAAGTCTACACTTATTATAGAAATATCAATATGATTTTCTGTTAAAACTATACACTTTCATTTTTCCTTTAGTTAGCTTGTTTTTATAAACATATAAAAAAAATGCAAGAGAGAAAACTAAACTCATTCCATTTGCGATGTCTTAAAGCAGGATCTTGAAAATAACATGGTAAGAATTGTGCAATACTGAGATCCTTGCACAAACAGGTATTCCCAGCATCTTTACAGCCCTCAGACAACGCCCCATGCGCTGGCTTGGACATGTTCGCCGGATGGAGGACAATCATATACCGCAAGTCATCTACGGACAACCCGCGCCTGGCTCAAGAAAAACTGGTCGACACCACCTCCGTTACATAGATATAATAAAATGAGATCTCAAATCAGTGAACATCAATATTGACCATTGGGTCATTTGGGAAGACATAGCTCTAGACCGCACTAGATGGAAAGAGACAGTGACCAAGAAAGCTGTGGACAGCGAAAGAGCATGGGCCTCAGCCCTAGAAGAAAAACTGACAATGCGAAAAATGGCCAGCTCCTCTACCACTAGAGCGAAGACCACCTTAATATACCTGCAATATTTTTGGACGGGAGTGTCTCTCCAAAATAGGGCTCTACAGCCACACGAGGAAGTGTGCGAGATGAATCATTGTCATTCTACGACTGAAGGAGGCCAATGATGAATAAACATATGGACTAGATATGATGCTAATTAATATGAAAATATAATATAGACTGTCTTTCAAATAACCATGATTCATTAAAAAAATATTATTTGATTTCAAAAAGCAACCTTATTTTCATTGTTGTTGAGTTACAATCTAGATCTGTATGATAGACTTTAAATATGTATTCTAGTTAATAATTCATAATATTAAGTTTTTTTTTCTATTAAGGTTGTTTTTTTTTAAATATAATTTTTTGTTTTGTTTTTAACTTTAAGTATGTTTTTGTCTTCTGTCATTAAATAGATGACACTCTTTGCATGTTGAGATTTGCAATGCTTAACATATATGGTTAATGCATGGTCATAGAATAAAGAAAAAAAACAACAAAAACTGTTATTTACATCATTAGATGACAATTTTAGACCTCGGAGCACAACATTTTGTTTAGGAAAGATGCTATAGAGACATTTTATTTGGACTGGTACATGGAGAGGTGAGAGCATCACTTGGAAAAGTTTCCCTTTCAGACTGTGATCTATAGGGCAGATGATGTAAAGATCGATAATCTGTTTCTATGGCAGATGGTTTATTATGATTGTCTGTGACTTGTACAACAACCAACTGCTTTTACTTTCTCCAATGTATATATTTCAGGTACCCATTAGAGATTTGTCCTAATTTCAAAATCCCAGTCTCTGAGAGATTCACACCAGAGATCCCTTGGTTTGGAAGCTAAGCACTTTACCACTCAGCCACCACAGCTCCTAGGCTAGGAGAAGTGCAAAGATATAAAAGATGATTATGTGGAGCGTATTTAATTAATTTCAAGAAAAACTGCACACCCTTGTCCTTCACCACTTGAACACTGACAAAACTGTAGCTTATTTTTTGAACACTTAAGCTAGGTTAATGCACAATCATAATCTCCATATCAAAAGTATCAAAGTCAATATCAGTTGCCAAATAAAGATCCATATTATGACTAATAATAATTATATAATAATTATAATTTAATTTCCATTGTGCTGTTACAAAAGATCATTACATTATTTGTTAGAGGGACATAACTGTATTTATTATAAGCATAGTCGCAAATAGCAATCACAGATGTGGCAATTGACTTTTAAGAAACAAGACAATTATATGGGTAAGAGGTGTGGAAGATGTCTGCTGAAGAAATGTATTTATTTATGTATTTTGTGTAGAATATATCTTATGGAAAAAGTAATGCCATTATAGTACAATTATAGTTATTTAATTCAATATATTTGATTAGATAAGGAGTATTTCTATTTTATTTAACAGGATGAATATATAAATGTGCACATGTAGTTTTAAGAGCTGATGTTTTCTTTTATGAGAACAGTGTATCTAAGAATCCTAATACATAATAATAATTATTAATTTAGGTAAAAAGCTAAAACAACTCTATGTACCAGTTATAACAATGTAGGCTTAAAAGATGTTATGATGAACATAACAAACATAAGCACCAGAGTTTAAATGACAAACTAATCTAAATAAGTTTTAAACACATAGGTCTTAATGTTTTTCTTAAAAGTAAAGAAGCATGTGGTTTGTCTGAGCTCAATGGAGAGTGAGTTCCAAACCTTTGGCTAGTTCACTGAAAAAGGCTGCAACGCTTAACTATTTAGGGAAAAAATACAGCCAACTGGAAGTGTTATGTCTATCAGGTAAAAGGTTCTCTGAAGGACCTATTAATAATTAGTTCTCTTAGGTATGAGAGCTTTTCTATGTTGTATATGTACTGATAACAAAGTGTGGCTACCTTGTAGCAAATTCTTGCTTTCACAGGAAGTCAATGGAATGCACTCAGGAAAGCAGTAACTGAATCATATTTTGGGTACAACTATTTGCTGCTCAGTAGTCAAGGCGAGAAAGTAATAATGCCACATCTAGCATTTAAAGCTGTTGTCAACATGGTCTTATCTAGCCTAATCAACGCAGCTGCAGGTAGACACCCTTACAGAGCTAACTTATGTGTGGGTCTAAAGAGTACTAATGACAATGAGTCAAAGAACTACAAGAGCAAAGGGAGACTATGGCACTTAATGATGAATATAGTGAATCTGTACTCTCCACTGTTGTAACCTATGAGTGCTAATTTTAATTACATCTGGTTGTGATCTGTTTTTTCAAACATTGAAACTAATCTTTAAGATAAAATGCACTATGGTAGTAATTAAGTAATTATACAAAGTAAACAATAAGATTTCTTGTGTTTTATTTTTCCTGACAACATATGTTAAACTATAGTCACCATGTCCATTCATGCATTCCTTTTACGCAAAAAATTGATTTATAAAATTGTTTTCATTGTTGAAAATGTACTTATTTATTTTTAATATGTAATAAAATTCAGTTATACATTACAAATTCTAGTGTTGAAGAAATAATTGTTTCATAATACTATATTGTTTTCTCCCCTTCTTTTTTAGCCTTTATTTTTTTAGTTATAGAGGCTATGTAAATTAAGACACACCTATTTAGTATATGTGATGTGATGCTTCTTATATCTATATTTGATGACAGCATTTTTATAGTACCGAAAACAAATAATAAATCAAATATAAATTTTATTTTGATATAGGATATTTATGTAACCATTATTATTATTAAAAGAGTGAATCTTTGAATAAAAAGAAAAACTTAATTTAGGATTTCATCAATCTCTGGCAGAATATAACATAAGACAGTTGATGGCAATTCTTCATGGGATTTGCTTTCTCCAGTGTTTATATTGATCAGTGCTGTAACTTACAAAAATGTGTATAATAATAACCCATTAATTCAAACATAGATCGTAATTAAAACTATAAACATCATAAAATATGTTGATAATCAAAACTATAAACATTATAAAATATGTTGATAATACTTGAAAATGAAATGATTTGAATTTAACACCGGCATACACTTGTCTCAATTGGAATACATTTAAAATATACATGCCTATAAATCACCACATAAATATGTGATTAAATGAGCAGTTCATGTAATCTCTAAACATAATATCACATAAAGTCCCACTTGAGCCATTAACATGTGAGTTAAAAAACAGTATTAAATTTTTACAAGAATGATCATTAAAAAAAAAGATGGTAAGATGGTAACTACATACTGCCTAAACCCAAAACAGTAGCTAATTTCTAACTACTTCATTGTGATAATATTTTTTATAAACAATTTTTTTCCCCAATTTAAACCATCATTAAAAATTTAAATCAATTTAAAACAACAACAACAAAAAAAAAAACAAAAAAAAAAAACAATTGATTCCCATAATTGAATACAAAAGTATTCAAAAACAACACACCCTCACTAACAGTTGCAAAAAAAAAAAAAAAAGTTTTAAAAAAATAATTAAAAAATCGGTATGTAAACACTAAAAGAGATGCAACTGTGTGGTCATATGTGGATGTCCAATGTGGAACGACTGTGATTATAATTGTGACAAGGCATTAACCAAGACAAATAATTGACTTGGGGTAGCTTAGTACATACATGACAAAACACTTCAACAATAATCTAGTCTAAGTTGACTTGAGCCAGAGAAACATTATAAGATATTTGACTTGAATTACAGTATTCAATACTGCACATTTTCAAAATGTTTGATAAATCTAATTAATAACATTGAAACATGTAATAAAATAACATGTCTCATTCAGATATAGATATGAATAAAATAATTCATTAAAGGCACTGAAAACATGAAAGACAAAATATACATATTTTATGTCTATTACAGTTTAATCTCACCTTTGCTTTAAGTTGCTTCTGTTACATTATATCATAAAACAAGCATTGACACTGCCACTCTCAAAGATTTAAATGTATTTATTTATCAAGCACAAGCTATAACATTATACAAATGACATCAACTGAAGAAATGAAGTTGAATACAAGAACCAATATATTTACAACTGTGACATCACATTATGAAGTTAACAGAATCCAAGTCAAAGTTACATTTTTTTGTTTGGGTTGATTCTAAGCTTTGAAAACTTGCTTTTGTTCTTGTTTCTTATATCAGAAAAGAATTTCCTATTTTGTCCTTTTTTAATAAACCACTAGAGGTGCTGAACTTGGACCTATAAAGGTCATTATACTTATACTAGATAATTCAAATAGTTATAATGTAAGATAAATGTATGATACCTGTGTGTACTTTAGTACACAAGTATCAGATTGACTCAGAGCACAAAGCTTCATTGGACAATTGGTTGATCCCCATCAATGTTATAAAAAAAAATACACATTTATTTTTATCAACTTCAGAAATTCCCAAAAGACTTGACCATTTGACAATCATGCAAAAGAAGCTTAAGAATCTACCAGTTTTTCAGTTCATGGTAAGAATGAAATGTTCCTGTACACTATTAAGTTATTAAATATGATCTTGTCAATTTTGTAAGCTTTTAGAAATGTTTTCAACATATTTTATACAAGCTTAAATATTTTGATTGATAGGGCATGTGTTTATTATACTGTGCATCATCCAAAAAAAACTTATTATTTCACATTTTTGTCATATTTCTATCACAGCTGATATAAAAATAGCTTAGCTTCTAACAAAAAGAGCTACATAGAAAGAAAAAAAATATAATTACAGATAATTTGTTAAAAAAAATAGATCAACAATTCAAGTAAACTCAAGTTAGGTCAAAAAGACATTTTTAGCGGCCCCCGAAAGGGGAAAAGACGCTATTAGTTTTGTGTGGCCTGTCTGTCCGTCTGTCTGTCCGTCCGTCCGTCCCGTTTAGTGCTCAGAAAGTAGAAGAGAAAATGAAAATCTGACATCACGATAATATAGAGCATTCAAAGTTCTGATGCAACGGCTACTTTTTTTTTTCTAAAAGCTCAAAATCTAATTTTTAAAAATATTTTATGCAAACAGTATTTAAAGAGAAAAAACCTAATTAGTATGCAATATAAATGAAACCTACTTTAAGACAATTAATAATCTAATATACTTCATATGTTTTTCACATTTTTTTTGTTCCAACATACGAGTAACATACCAGTATTTACTCGTAAAATAATTAACTCATAAAACAAGTGTGGCAGTTGCCTTGAACATCGGCTTTACAAGGCTAACGTTGAGAGATCAAAGCACGGAAGATGTATATTAGTTTTGTGTGGCCTGTCTGTCCGTCTGTTGAGAGATCAAAGCGGATCTGACAGGAATCCGACTCCGACGGGGGCCGCCTCTGAGTTTGTGTATCACACAAATTCTCTTTGTAATCTTGTTTAAGCATTCAAATTGTTCCCAAGAAAGCAGTTAAATACAAACATGAAGCAATTTAGTCATCTGTTGATTCAATTCCCTGGCAGTAGAATTTAGCACTTTTTTTTTTTCTGGCAGTAGAATTTAGCACATTTTTTTCCTGGCAGTAGAATTTAGCACTTTTTTTTTCTGGCAGTATTTTTTTAGAACTCACACATTCCCATCCCCCATATTTTAGCACACACCAGACTTTTCAGAACTAATACATTAAAGAGTATTTCATATTGAATCACTCATCACATTTTAACTGTACTTAGACCATTTCATATTGAATCACTTTTCAGATTTAAACTGTACTTAGACCATTGCTTATTGAATCACTCTTCACATTTTAACTGTACTTAGACCATTGCTTATTGAAGCACTTTTCAGATTTTAACTGTTTTAGACTTAGACTATTGCTTCACTCACCAAATTTAAACTGTTTTCTTATTGAATTTGAATCACTCGTCAATTTAACCTGCACTTTCCTATTGAATCACTCAATGGTTCTCAAACCCTTCCAAATCACATATCTGGCTGGCACTGATATCTAATATCTCTATAAACCCAAGTAGACAATGCCTAAGAACTAAAACGTATCAGGATCCTTCGTAGTTCCAAGTCAAACACAGATTTCTGTTGATTATATTTCTATCAACTCCAATGTCATTAAAATGTTTGTCTATGTGTATCTGTCATTTCTTGCATCACAGATGTACTGAATCACACTTGACTAAACATGTTACTGTTAATCATCTTCAGATTTCTTTCTGTAACAGGGGGCATACAGCATTAGGTGCCACAGACCTCCCAAGACGATGAAGGCACCACCCACAAAGAAAGCTTCATCAAACACTCCCGTACTGTCAATGATTGCACCTTAAAAAAAAATAATTTAAAGAAATTTAAAGTCAGGACTGACTCAGTAACATTTTCTAATTTTACTACTACTAATTCTAATATTTTCTAATTTTACTACTTTGTAATAAAGTAAAGTAAAAAGTTACCCTTTCAGACCTAGTGGTCTATAGGGCAGATGATGTAAAGGTCATCTGTTTCTGTGGCCTACGGTTAACGAAGGTTTCATGTGGCCAGCACAACGACCTACCACCTTTACTTTTCTCCAACTAATGTCAGGTACCCATTAGAGCTGGGTAAACTCAGAGGCGCCAGAAGATTCCGAAATTAAAAATCCCAGTCTTCACCAGGATTGGAACCCCGGTTCGGTGGCCAAGCGTTTTACCACTCAGCCACTGCGCCTCCTACTTTGCAATAGGGAGTTAAATTTAATAAGCATTTTTAAATATAGGATGTGAATAGCATGGAACACGTATCCCAAATACCACATCACTTGTTCAGAAAAGTGTTTGGACCATATCAAACTGATCATGGGATAGCATGAAAGATGCAATACACAAAAGTAATCAATAAAAAAAAAGTGGATGAGTGAT
>JADKLZ010071522.1:2330617-2344440 GCA_021533235.1 Biomphalaria straminea | reverse complement strand
CCGCAAAGAGCAATGTACAATCTTCCAACTAAGAACAGGACATACACTATGTGTTAATATATGATATTACGTCATTGTTTATTGTCTATGTTTTTGAGTGAACGCTAAAGAATGAGCGGAAATAAAAGAGTTCTCAATGTCTACCTTAATGAAGAAAGTCTCGAAAGGTTGCGACAGATTTGTTTGAATGGCGAAACAATGATTACTTGCTAGTTGTGGACTATTTCTCAAAATATCCTGAAATAAAACGACTGGATAACAAAAGAACAGAATGTGTTATCAGAGCACTAAAAGTTATTTTTGCTAGACATGGCATACCAGAAGAAATAGTGAGCGACAATATGCCATGCAACAGTTATCAATATAGAGAGTTTGCTTCTGAATGGAATTTCAAGATAACTACATCAAGTCCCAGGTACCCTCAGTCGAACGGTCAAAGTGAGGTATATGTTGGTATCGTAAAGCAGATATTCAACAAAGCATACAAAAGTGGGAAAGATCCATATCTCGCTATGCTCGAGTATAGAAATACTCCGATACATGGACTGCCGTATTCACCATCACAACTGCTGATGAGTAGAAGACTCAGGGACATAATTCCAACTGATCCCAAACTATTTGAACCATCGATAGCTGAAAATGCAGAGAGATTACTCAACAAATGACAGATGAAAAGCAAAGTAAAATACGATGCAAAAGCAAGACCACCTAAAGATTATTCTGTCGGTGAGAAGGTGAGAGTGCGTCTAGGACAGACATGGCAGAAAGCTGTCGTCATTAAGAAACATCCATCACCCAGATCTTATATCATAAAGACAAATGATGGAAAAACCTACAGAAGAAATCAACGGTTTTTGAACAAGAGTTTTGATGAAGACATCTCTGGGTACTATGATACTGACGAAGACAATGAACAACAAACTGTTAGAACAACCGAAACAGACAGTTATAGACCAACGTCTAGAGAACTTATTGTGTCAGTCAAAACAACCAGAAGTGGCCGAGTTGTTAAGATTCCTTCTAGATATCAGTAGGCCCTATCATGGAACTATACTAATGGAACACCAGCTTCGAGTTTTTAACAAAGGCAAAGAGAAACGAAGTGCCGTCGCGCATCTTTTTTCGCGCACCGTACGATTTGAAAAATCAGCGATGATGCCAAAGAAGAAATTTACTCGGCGAGCCACTTGGATCGACCTGCATTGAGAGTAAAACTTCCGTTTACTATATTTTATTAGATCTGTAGAAACTTTATCCATTTTCTGACTATCTGATAAAATAGATAAAATTCCCCTGAATAAGAGATCGTCACAAAAGTTATTTTTTTCGATCACCCTATAAAATGCCACATTTTTTCAAAAAAATAGAATCTAAATTCCGAAAATATAATCTTTCAGTGTTTATTTGTTTGGGTTAGTTACACTAAATCTGAATGCAGACATGTCTAACGTTCCGCTAAATGCGTAGGCCTATATTGTTATGATATGCAAAATCGCAAGGAAAAAAGTAGGAGACCTACACACGGTTTTGACACTCCAAGCTAAGCATTTCTACTCTTTTCTTCTTATTATTATTGACTCGCCTACAGGCTACATGTCTCAAAACATGCAAAAAAATAAATAAATAAATAAATAAATTTAAAAAAAAAGTCGAGGGGGAAAGAAAACGAACCAGCCTGTGACACGTTGGTACTATGCAGTCCACATCTACGAATCATCTAGTAGGCATATATGCCAACTTGGTAGAGTTAGATTCTGTTAGATCTAGACTATAGTCTAGTCACTATCCTTATATTAGGCCTAATCGCGTTTACTACAAGAATAGATCTATATACATCTTGTCAATCTATAGGTCTATTGACTAAACTGTGGCAAGATCTATCTAGTTTATCAGTTTATCTTATATATTACAGACGTAACTTCAAATAAGAAGATAATTATGTTTAACACATTTTATGCGTCAATGTAGTCATGCATGTTAATAAATAGGCTACTACTGAGAGTCATTCTTTAATACAATCTGGGTATTTTTTTAGTGCCAAAGGACATCGTAATTTAAATCCATTTATTAAAAACAACAACCGAAAATTAAGTTTTTGCCGCAACTATTCTATCTAGCCCATATACATATATAGACTGGAAAAAGGAAGTAACTTTTTGTAACTTGAAAAAATGTATATCCATTGTATCCGGATTTCCGAAATCTGACCATTTGCACGATCTTTGGTCTTAAAGATTAAACAAAACTACACTTCCTCCTTATTTACGCAGCATGGTGTGAAAGAAAAATGGTATATCCAAATCTGCACTATTTTCATTCACAAAATGGCATAGATAGCATAAATAAATACACACTGGAAAAAAGAAGTAAAGGATTCAGTCCTTAACTTTGTCTATGTTTTTGAGTGAACGCTAAAGAATGAGCGGAAATAAAGGAGTTCTCTATGTCTGCCTTAATGAAGAAAGTCTCGTTATTATTTATTGTTATTATTAATGTCTACAGTAGTTTATTAAATCTGTGACAACAGAACACACCACATTTAAATTATCATCTCAATAAAATAAATCCCACACAACTCCCACTTTGTAGACACTGCTCCGACCCTTATGAAACTGTAAACCATATCCTTTTTGAATGCCCCCTCCTAATCCACCTTAGGCAGACCCTACTACCACTACAGCCCAACATAACCAACACCCTTTATGGCAGTGCTGAGCAACTGAAAAAATAAAGCCGCATAATATTACTCCTTGGCACAGTCTGCAAAAGAGCTGACAGCTCAGCAGTAAAAAGCTGGTTAGAAGAAGAAGAATATGCATACTAAATAATTTTTTTTCTTTAAAAAAAGAAAGTAAACATTTTTTTTTGTAAATATAGTAAAAAGTATGACAGAACGTTTTTAACTTAGTGATACAAATGTAAAAAAAAAAAACTAATTTGAAGAAAAAATCTAAAACCATTTGCAGAAATGTGTTAAAAATATGGTAAATAGTCATCTCCCCTACTAAAGAGTCTCCCATATTTTCGTTACTATTAATAGTGAATAGTGGTAAAGTGGTGTATTTTAATGGAAAAAAAACTGCTTGCATAAGTGATTTAAAAATTGAGATTTTTCGCTTTCAACTTTCAGAAAAGAAAAAAAAAATAGTCGTTGCATCAAAACTTTGAAAGGTCTAAAATCTAAAATATTATGATGTGGGATTTTCACTATCTTTTTTTTCTAATTTATGAGATCTAAACGGGTGGGCGGACGGACAGACGTTCAGCACAAAACAAATTACATCTTTCTCCTTTCGGGGCCGCTAAAAATTCATTAAAAAAAATAAATAAATTTGATATACAAAAAGTCTTAATCTTCTAATTATTTACGCCGTAAATATTTTTAAAAATCACAAATTCAAACATATTTAATCTATCCAAGTTTCAAAAAATATTTTAAAATGCAAGAAACTGTAAAATATTCACATTATTTTGGGTCCCATGATGTAAAATTGTAAACTAACAAGATGGTGGGGAATCACAAATGATGAAGTGCTCCACTCTGGCATGGGTCTAAAAAAAAAAAGCATCTTTCAATATTTTCAGCAAGAATATCAGAAGATATGAACTAAAGTCTATCAACAGCCACAATCCTTTTTCCGACAATAAACATGTGCACGTATCGAAAGTTTTGGCAATATTATTATATTGTATGGCCGATTTTTACGAACAACTAAGGCAGTCTCAAGAACTACTAGTCATTCTCACTGCCAATATATGGATGTAATCAAATGGGACCTCAAAACATTGGACATGAACCAAGAGTTCTAGTCCACAATATGTGGAGCGAAGCAAATATCATTTATAACACATTAGGTTTATCCGGCGTTTTTTTCACTGATTATTTGTATGAGAATACATTAACGCCTAATGATTAATTAAAATCGCTCTTGTGAATCAATGCTCCCAAGTCTCATTAACAATTCTCTTTTATAAAGTCTAAGAATGCAAACTTTCTTTAAAAAAATTTTTTTTTAAAAAGAATATACTAAAATTTTCTCCTAAATACTACTTCCCCCCCCCCCCTTTTTTTTTTTCCTCAACTGGTCCACAAAAGTGATTGGACAATGAGCAAACTTATCATACTAAAAGCATGAAATTGCGCTAAACAAAAACAGAACAACGTCCATCTATCTACACCTAAGTTTTTATACGAGAAGAAGAACGGATAGTCACCCCAAGAAAAAAAAAGAGAGGGGGAGAGGAAACGTGGGTATTCACACGTCGCAACGGATGGCTGCGCGCTGGACCGTGACTTCCGTTGGCGTGGCTGGACTGTCAAACCTTGCCCGCTCCCACACCTTTCGTCCTGCGGGAGGTTTGGTCTAAGAACACAAGTAAACTTTCTTCAATTCTAAAGGAACATGCGAAACATGTAAACATTTTACAAACGCTAAATAGCAGCGACGGACTTAAGCATTGTAGGGCCTATAGCGAAACGGATTTCGCGGGGCCAAGTTTGGGTAGGGAAGCTGATAATAAGTGAAATTGAAGAATTTGTATTAGAAAATAAATTCGTCTATGAATTTATTCATTCTTTACTACGTACAGAGTTACTTTACGAGCTTGCGTGTAGCAAAGTCATACAGTATATATCAAAATAATTCTGTTTCCTACATAGATCACGCTCAATAGCAAGAATTACCAAATGTTTCAATCAGGGGCGGCCTTAGCAGTGCGGGGGCCCTGGGCGAGCGCCATGTGCGGGACTCTTAGCCTATATATAGTTTTTTTATAGGCCTATATACCATAAACTCATCACACTACCGCTAACGGGCTCATCCCGACTCTTACGCTGTAACAATAACAGTACAGTATGTCCGCCCCTAAATTCTGGGTCTTTTTGTTTTGCTACATAACAATACATTACGTAGGTACTGTTTGCTTACTATTGGCCACGTAAGTACATTATATAGCCTACTGTATTGTAATTGTTCTGCATTAACAGAAGCGCACTACTAATATTATGTCTCCTCACTAACTTTAAAAATGGAAGCCAATTGGACGTTAAGAAAAGAAAAAGTTTGCTATAAGAGCTACAGTGGTCCATACACTTTCGCAAACTCGACTTATGCGGAAGGGCTATACGGTTTTTCAAAAAATTAATTTAAAAAAATACTCCCGCATTTTTTTTTAACATGGTGACACAGATTTTTCCACGTTGTCTATGCACAGAAACCTATTGAAAAAAAATGAATACGTCATTGTAGAATATTTGTAGTACACAAATAACAAACTAGTGTTTAAGAGGGAAGACATATTAGGAACTCGTTTATTACTTAAAACACTAGTGGTGCTGCACTGACGCGCTAGTGTGAAAATGTACATATAGGCCTAATACTATTATGTTACATCTCTCTTCTTTAATTTAGAAAATCTATTTAGCAGAATAACTAACAAACTAGTAAACTAAAAAGTCATTTCACAAATCAAGTCTCTTGGGTTTGTTAACCACCCTGCCTGAGCGTGTCACGTAAGGTTCATGAGGTCTAGAGGTGTTAGAAGAAGCAGTGTGTAGTGGCGGCTCCATATCTAGTGTAGTTTGTAATCTTGGACTCTCTAGATGTTGTGGTTCCAGTTGTTCTGACAAGTCATCTGGAAAGTCATAACTAATGTCACTTCTATTTGCTTTCTCAGAAGACTTTCTGATGTGTTTCCTGTTTCTTCTGTAAACCTGATTTCCACTTTTGACATTGTATGATCTAGGCTTAGGATGTAACTTTCTGGAAGCTGATTGGTAGAAATAGATATAGAAGCACATCAACTGGTTCAATACAGGCTAGGTTAGCTACAGTACCAAATAAAGAATCCTTCTCATAAACACCTTCAGCCCTTTTTTTTTTCATTGCAGACTAAATTAAGTATATTTAATGTATATGTACCAATTCTTTTTATACTGTAATGCAGCATGACAATGCTGTATGGCACTTTAACAAATTACTGATCATCTAATGAGTTTTGAAAAGGAACAGCCTGTAAAGCTTATTAATGAAATGGCAAATGGTTATCTAGAAGTTTTAAGTTTTGGGGATGTCCTGTTATAGTGTTTATATCCGAAAATAGTGTGCGTATATGAATATAAATACAGCGGCAAAAATGTTACCTTCGCGTGCGGTCTTAAAACGTATCACCAGCAAAGGTCAAGAAAACACTGTGTGTTTGTTTATTAATTTTCATTTTTTTAAGAAAAGCATCGATTTTTCAAAAAGTTAAATTTATGTTACTACAAATATTATAAATGACTCTTTCATATACACTTTTCATAATATAAAGAGTAGTTCAAACTTTATCACTACGCATTTTCCAAATAAAATCCGTTTTGAACGTTGATATTTAATACTATATATACGATTTCACCTACGTGTTTTTATTGTGAACTGTTAGACGATGAGAGCCTCGTAGAATCGACAGTTCATTAGATGATGTCTTTACCGAAACTGAACGGTATTTCGAAACTAAAATTGTCATGTTAGGAGCATACATTATAATCGGTATCATAAAGATATTAGAAAAATATTGAGCAACAAGCTCTATTTTATAACAACTGATTTGGTTTTTAATGTTGATGAGAAAAAAATCTCCGATCACGGGGCTCCCTCAGGCGTGGGGCCTGGGGCGGTTGCCCCACTTGCCACCCCCTAATGCAGCTACTGGTTTCAATCTGTCTTTGAGAATTGTTGACCTCGAGTAATTCTTCATTAGTTTGAGGCGCCAGAAGCTTCTTTTACCAGATTACATAATTGCGTCTCATGCATAATGAATTTTTTTTTTATTGCGCGTAAGATTGGCGTTTTCCATATTGAATGACACCCCAAAATGACAATTTTTGTCTATATATTTCCGTCTATGTTAAGGACTTTTTCGTATATTCTGCGATTTCGGGATATTTCCAGGAGCTCCTGGTAAATCGACAGGAGGACACGGGAAATCTGGTTTAAGTTTTAATATGGTATATTTAATAATTTATAAACCTTGAATAAGCGCGGGTCTTATGAAAGTGCGGGGCCCACTGCGGTCGCATAGGTTTGCAGTGGCCTAAGGCCGGCCCTGCAAATAGCTATGCCGCCGGTTGACTAGTTAAAAATATTTCCAATGGCAGAAATGTTTTAATGTTATTTATTATTTTTATTATTTTTATTACAAATCAATTATTCCATTGACTCGAAATAATTCATATACTTACACTACTTAGAAAGTTTGTTTCTAAAAAAAAAACATTGTGGAAACTGTTAATATTTTACTTATTTTAAAGTCAATATTAATTGTCCAATTTTGTCATGATGGTAATACATAATTTGAAAAGGTCAGAGGCTGAAATTGGAATTCCATTTATGAATTTTCAAAGAGACGTGACGTCATGTAACCTTTATGAACGTCATGCACAAACACATTGTACGGATATCATGTTATAGCCCAGTAAGTTTGAAATCGCATCAACACATTCTTCAAGTAAACTTTGTATTTCTTTTAACACATGTTTAGAAAAAAAAAGAAATACATGCTCACTACTAAAATACAAATATTTTTCACAGATAGTAGTCTTTTCACTCATATGTAGGCCTATACGCTAGAGAAACTATTAATTTCGAAACGATTATTATTGCCATACTTAAAGTAAAAAGTAAAGTTCCCCTTTCAGACCTAGTGGTCTATAGGGCAGATGATGTAAAGGTCATCTGATTCTGTGGCCCACGGTAAACGAGGGTGTCATGTGGCCAGCACAACGACCAACCGCCTTTACTTTTCCCCAACTAATGTCAGGTACCCATTAGAGCTGGGTGGACTCTAGGGCGCCCGAAAATCCCGAAATAAAAATCCCAGCCTTTACCAGGATTTGAACCCGGGACCTCCAGTACGGAAGCCAAGCGCTTTACCGCTCAGCCACCGAGCCCTCATTGCCATACTTAGTATCATTCAAAAAGTGTTGTAGGCCTACTTGTGGAGAGGGAATAGAGACCATGGGCACCAGGATATATGAGCGAAAGGGCTCCAAAATAATATCGAAACACTAGATAATACAACATATATTTTACTAACTGAAATTGATCGAGCTAAACTACTAGTAGACGCTGCCACAAGTATTACGGGAATTACTTTAATTTTGTCTAACGTTCTTTCTTTTCGGATTCCATTCATTTATTTATATTTTTGTTTCTCCGTTATTTGTTGTAGATTTTTGAGTTCTAAATTTTGGATACTGGTAGGAGATGGGTTGGGAAACAATATAAAATGTAGGAAATCTTAGATCAATTGGATCTGACAGATTAAATATTATCTAATATGTGTTAGTGTCAATATTGTGTTTAATCCAAGCTGGCACATCCCTTTCTCTCAAATGTTAGACTGTTATTGCCATGTATTGTAGACTTCTTGTCATCTTGTATGTTGTAAGTTCAAAGTACACGGCTACTTTTCAGAGACTGTGTTATTTATTTCCCATTACCATTCAAAACATTCGGGGTCTATTAATACACCTATTTGTATAGGTTAGCACTACTTTTCAGATTTTATGCCTTATATGTGTTATCGCGTAGGCCTATAAGCCTTCCAATCGTGTCCATTTTCTATGCTAGACCATAACAAAAACTTAGCAAAGCCAACAGTGAGCGAAGCTCACCTGAACCATGTATTTAACCTTGTGTCAAGATAAACCTTAGTTGAGGTGGCTGTATTTTTTTTGTATTTTTTACGGTAAGTAATCAAAACGTTTTATATGGGATTTAGCCTATATTTGTAAAAACTTATTAAAATTCTTCTAAATCACAAAGTTCGCATACAGAAATCTTATTCATGGCCTAGGTTTACTTCATTTATACTTTTTGAAGATGCAGAATCCTAGAAATAACAAAGCAGACCAAAAAAAGTGTTGATAAATTTTATAAATTTTTCTAAAGTGTAATGTCCAAAAAATGTTTAAATCTGCTATTTAAAAAAAATATAGGGAACAAATATTATTTACTCAACCATTTTGGTAAATGTTATAAGAAGACAGCTGTGAGGAATTGTTAGGCTACTTGTGCACACAAAGCGATTTCATCCTGTAGTTGCCAAGTTTTGTTTTTAGCATTTACTTCACCAAAATAAATTTCTCGTGCCTTTAGATTATCAGCATACTATATTTACATCAGAAAGTTTTGTTAAAGGCTTAAATTGTTTTATGAGATGGGACTATTCCTAACAGCTGTTTTCTTACTCTGGTCTTTTAAGTCGTATATTTTTTTTATTTAAATGTAGGCCTACATTTTTGTATACAAGCAAATGTTTAGACTCATTATGTTATAAAAGATATTACCATTTTCAGTGATGCCAACAAAATATATTTGGTATTTCTTTGGGCTGAAAGCAGATAGGTAATACGAATAACATTACCCAAAAATCACTAGATAACTCAACCACTCTAAAACAAGAATAAACATAAACATTAACTGTGTAATAAAATGTGCGAATGCTGTTTATTTATTTCATAATAATAATAATGATAATAATAATAATAATAATAATAATAATAATAATAATAATAATAATGTTCCTAGGAACACTCTCGTTGCCTGTCAGAGGGCGGTACTGCTGCAGACCTGCCACATCACCAGAAAATTCCTCAGTAGAAACTGATAAAGGGAATACGATGAATTTTGTCTCCCTTTAACGAAACTCGACCCTGGCTCCGCCAGAGAAAGAATACTCGTTCTTTTCAAACATAATAATAATATAGTTTACAAGATAAAATAAAATGAACAAATTTCAAAACTATGGACACTAGTCTAAATTGATTTTAAAAAATCTACCAAATCCTGGTTCGAGATTTTTACTCTAGCCTATATTGGAGCCATGTGACTGATATAAAAAAAATAACAATTTCCGGGGGGGGATTTCTTTTGGTCAAAAGGTTAAGCGCTAGCCCACCTACGCACGTGTTAGTCAATCTGTCGTAATTAAAACTCACTTTTAAGAACATAACTAAATTGTTCAGATTACTGGCAGATATAATTATTAGTAACTGGTGAACGAGCCCCGCGCGGCTGAATGATTTGCCAGGGAAAGCTAATATTTACAAAAATTCACATTGGAAACACTTTTGAAATGAAAATGAGCGTTAGGGAAACCAGTTCAATCCGAAGAATTGCTTATATGTTCTGTACAAGACAATCGCAAAAGAAAATCGTTTAAGTGTCCCTTCAGTCGAGAAAAAAACTCTTGTTTAGTCGTTTTCCATTGCAGCTTTAGAGTAAAACAAATGCCAATTATTGGATATGAAAAACGTCTCTGTATTGTAACTGCTCAAATGGTTATGGTTTGGAATTTAATCATTTATCTTAGGACTAGAGGACACGCCTTACCATTATTATTAGTGTATGAAATCTAGAAACATTTAATAACTTTTTAAATGTTTCGAATTCATCATGGCTTTTTGCAAAAATTCATTCTTCATATAAAATCAAACCAGGGCCGAGGTATATGCTAACTAGGCATCCGCCTAGGTTTCCTATTGGTAAGGGCCTTGCACTGGACTCAAAACAGTTTTTTAGAAGAAATAGTGAAACTTGTGCCCAGTGCTATTGTTGTTATTGCCTTGCGCCTCTATTTATATAAGGCCGGTTGTGTTCAAATGACGCTAATCTCTAGATTACAGATAAAGAATGAGTTTTATAACAAAGTAAAATGCCGAACTTTTTTTTTTACAAAGCTTATATAAACTCTGTCTGGTAAAAAGTATGAACATTTTTTTTTCTCTTCCCATTCTCAGATCAAGCTAAAACGTTGCACAATTATTTGATGTATCTGACAAAAAAATAAATCAATGATATAAAAATAACCCATCACCTATTACATTATAGATAATTATTTTCATATTATTAAAATAAGGGGAATAAATGTTACATATTAGAGATGTGGATGTATAGGCCTACATGGATTTGTTATCCTAAGTCAGGGGCGGCCTAAAAATCAAGAAATTCAAAATCCCACTTTCCACCGAGATTTTCACTCAGGACCCTGGGTTCGGAAGCCAAGCGCTTCACCACTCATCAACCTCGTCCACTTCATTTATTCACTACACTAGTTATCCGCTAAAATTGTTTACTTCCCCCAATATATATCAATAAGCATATTCTTTCCTTTTGAAACTACATTATTTAAATTTTGGATATTTGGAAGTGTACAATTTGAGCACCAAATGATATTCCATGGCTCCGTATCTCAGAGTAGCCCACGATGTTCAGTACGTCTTGCGTGACAACTTTCTGTACGACACATAATTGAGCAGTGTAGAACTGATCAAACTCCCCTCTCGCCATTTACTTTAGACTACATCAAACAGTAACTACCTCAGAAATTGTTTTACCTGAGAAGTAATAGTTTTGTAGTATACTATAACTATAATACACATCTTAGATCAAGTGGCTTCATTAGGGGGCGGTGGTGCGAGGGGTGCGATCTTTTTCTTTACCAAAATCAGAACTCGTTCGACAATGAACAGACGACACTTTCACAATGGGCACATCACATTTATAAAAAATGAAATCGTTAAAGACACTATTCAAGTAAGATTGATATGTTTTCAAATGTGAAATTCAGAAATTAAAAAACTACAACATTGTAATTTATTTAAGGTTGCATTGTTACAAAAATGGAACTATAGATAAATTGTCATTTATAGTTGTTTAACAATCAATCAATGTAGTTAATTATTTAAAACAAAAGAATTTTTTGAAAAAGGGGAGGGGGTACCGCACCGGGCAACACCCACTCTAGTGACGCCACTGTTCTATTATATTACGTTTTGTCACGTTTTAATCTCCATTTCGCAGTCTCGGATCAAGTTCAAATTTTGCAAATTTATTAATAGTCTATTGCAATGCACGAATCAATAGAAAAGTTAACCAATTAGTTAATCAACTAGCAGTATTAATTTGGCTTTATATGGCTGACAAAGAATTAAATCCTGCCCACTCGAGTTAAATGACAGTGCCTATGCAGTTATTTCCCTTTAAACTTTACTTTCATTATTATTTTGTTTCTTTCTGAGAGACTTAAAATCATTATCTTAATGTTCTAAAAATGATTTCAAATAATCTATAACCGGATATATAAGTTGTAGCACAGAGGTCGATTAAATATATGTAAAACTTATTTTAGATGTTATCAAAATTTAGTATTACATAATTTACACATAGGCCTAATCTTCAAAGTACAATTGGGCTAAATATATGTTAATTGTCTATTGAAGTTCAATGATATTATCTTACTAAAATAGATTTTCTGGTCCATATAGTGCCTTCTTAGGTGGACTATGTTTTATTAGTGTGATTAAAGGAATAATGAAAACAAAATATAAAAAATTCTAAAAACAAAAAATGCTCATCTAAGGGAAATAGCTCCACAATTTGCAACTATATGTTTCAGAAATGTAGCAGTTATTTCCCTTATTACTATCTTATAAAATAATTAACGATAATTGACAACTTAGTATATTTTTAAATTGATTCTTGTTTTGATACGTAAAATAAATATCTGTTTGTGGTTTCAATTTGATCCGAGAATCGGTGTGGGAGAAATTACGTGTTTAATTATGTTAGAAATAGAAATCCTTTATAAAAAGCGTATCTGTGAATACTGAGGATTATATTTCCTTTGTTGATCTCAAACAAAATAATAATTATTCAATAATCGATTAATTTTAATATTACGTCTTCTCTACGCCAATAAATAATTGTTCAAAGTTTCAACTTCATAGATCTACATGTTGTTACATTAATATGTGTGTTTATGTTTATGTTTGTTGTGTGTGTGTGTGTTTGTTTTTCTTGTAGTCTCCCTTGTTCTGTGTCCAGTGAGTTCACGTGTTCACGTTCTTCTGTGTGTTAGTTATGTGTACTAAACTGAAGATTGTAGTTGTTATTCACGTTAATTAAATGAAGTAACATGTAAACAGTCTTTGTGTTTTGTAATATAACACATGTATTGATGAGAAAGAAATACAGTGTACTCACTTTATACCAGACAGAGTGAGTTGCTAAAAACTTTGTAAAAGAATTTAAAGTTAAAAGAGGACCCAAATTTAAAATCGCTGAATTTTTATTTAATGGGTTTTTTTTTTTAAAAAAAACATCATTTTAAATTAATTGTCAAATATTTTAACTATAGTATACCAATCTGACTAATCCAATTCTAGCATTGAAAGCTTTATCAGTAGATTATGAACAATTACACTCAAACTTTATACATTATAATAATTAGGTTTGTCTTTGAGGAGTTCAGCATTTCACTGACCTACATATTTGACCACATTTATTGTTGTCCGCCATGGTCGATTTAGATTAACTTTTTAGCCGTCTACGTCTGTCCTCGGCAGTGGATTTTATGATTTTGACCTAAAATGTATATATCGCGGCCATTGTAAGTGATCTCAAAGCAGGGCCGGTCTTAGGCCACTGCACTTTCATGGACCCGCGCGAATTCTAGGTGTAAGTTAAAAATTAAAATATTTTAACTTAAATTAAAGGGTTCTTGAAATTCTACGAAAATTGTAAAATATAAGAAAAAGTCATGTAAATCTCCTGAAATTATTAAAATCGTCTGAAAAGTCATGTAAATCTCCCTAAAAATAGACAAAATCGTCATTTCGAGGTGTCATTCAATATAGAAAAGACAATTTTGATCGACCACCGGCGGACAATGGTTATGCTTGCCTTGGATGTGACAAAATATATGTCATAGTTGGGTCTACATTGCCACGAAAAAATACTGCAATACTCATTGATATTCTGATTGGAAAACTAGCCTTA
>JADKLZ010071522.1:2318559-2330517 GCA_021533235.1 Biomphalaria straminea | reverse complement strand
AGTAAGAGTTTTATAGTTTTGGTTATTTTAAACGAGCAATACTACTACAAACATTTATGTACATTGATTTATTTTGAAGAGAAAAAAATTATCAAGGTCAACTTAGTTATTGTGTTATTCGTGTTTGACAAATTGTTTATACTTTAATTGTTGGTGACTTTTACTTTTGGTGCAAATGCTATTAGTAGGTGCATACAAGTCAAAAAGGCTGACAATCGTACTGAACTTTACCGGAGCAAAGGAGCTGTCAAAAAACTAATTGTCCATCGAGATGACAATTTATAGTTTTTGACGGTTTCGTCAACCACATTCAACGTTTACAATTTTCTTTTGAGGCACTTGCAGCGGACAACAAGGATAGATTGAAAAACAGTGGTTTACTTATTTTTTTTAGCATTTGCGGTGGCCGTAATATTGCGCATAAAAGGGTGTTCCTTTCTTTAATATTCTCCTTAAAACAATTTTTAAGTAACATATATGAGCCCTACGTTGGAACTTGCACACACACACACACACACACACACACACACACAAAACACGCGGGCTTGCTGCCTACATGAAATAAATTTGAAGAATATCCTTTTAAGAGGCATGGTGGTTGGGCGGAAATGCCCTTGGCTTCTGAACCGGGAGTCCCGTTTCGAATCCTGGGGATTTGAAGTCTGAGTCCACCCATCTCTAATAGGTACCTGACATTAGTTGGAAATGTAAAGGCGGTTGGTCGTTGTGCTGGCCACGTTAACCGTAGTCCACAGAAACAGATGAGTTTATTTCATCCGCCCTGTAGATAGCAAAGTCTGAAAGGGGAATTATTTTTTTATAGTTCTGTCAAGAACCTCTCCTTATCTTATTAGGTCTTGATGGTTATTCGTCTAGGATGATTCTCACTTATGCAATTTAACTGATAAAACACATATTAAAGATGACGATGAATTAAAAGACCACAATATTCAAATATGATCTCTGAACACAAATTTGCATTCTAAAAATTAATATTTAATTAATAGCTATAGTTTCATATAAAAAGACAGGATTAATACATGACAAAAGAAGTTCTTATTAAAATACTACAATATAGTTTAACTCATGTGATTCTAGACTTAACATTTAATAATCACATAGACATAGATACTTGGTTGTAGGTCACGACGAACTCTCTCTCTCTCTCTCTTTCTAGTCTCTGCACGGAACCTGTATCCCAACGTCACAGTCCGCTCAACACTAGAGTGATATTTACTTGCGTAGTAGGCAAATGTTACACCACATGTTTAAGTACCGTCTCTGTCTCTGACTATGGCTGCAACTCTCGACTAAGACTGCCTGTCACTCTGTCACCAAGACTGTCATCACCACGACTGCCATCCCCAAGACTGTCATCACAAAGACTGTCACTCTAAAAAAATAAATAATCGAAATATCGCTAACAACTAGCTAAAGCGCCATTCTATTACTTCAAAATCACCTAACATCTAAAGCTAGATAAATAACTAATAGAAACATTTTCTTACCCTGGTCCTATAGAACTAATTCCTACATGTTGTCTCTGGCAAACAACTCACACCTCTTGGAGCCAAGATCGCGAGCCAACCTCGGCGACTTGCTCCCAAAGTCTGTATGGGTCGTTCACCAGAAAACGCCTGACACACGCCCCTGCTAAACTAAATGGCGCTGTCCCGGTCTATCCCAAACTTCTATATATATAGGCTAAGTATCTAGCTTCCCGCCTAACTAACATTAATAATTGTCTGTCTGTCGAGACCCCCGTATCAGTCGCTCTACAAGACAAACATTGCCCTAACCTTTGTCTGGTCTCTGTCAAGTCTATCAGTGAACCTTGATAATAGTTATAAAGCTAATTAATAACACACACACACACACACATCCGTGACAAGTTCTAACAATACATTTTCATTATTTATGATATTTTAACCTCTAAGCCACTTTAAAATAAAATGTTAATTTTTATCCAATGTTTTATGTTTGTTACAGATAAATTGGTCCCTTAGAAAGTATTTGGAATGTCAAACCTAAATAGGTTTGATTTAACCAAGTGGAAAGGCTTTTGCCGCAAGGCAGTACATGACCCATCACACCATAAGCGATTTGTGTGCGCCAAAAGCATTCTACTCTTCCAAAATCTGCAAGAGGCAAAAAACACCCCATTTGAGGCTTCCATCAGTTCCCTAATAGCAGAAACTGCTGTTAATGAAAAAAACTTCTTTGATGAACTTGTGGCAAAGACAGAAATAGAGGACCTTTTTTATCAGGATAAGTTGCTTTCACTCATCAAGTCGATGATTAATACAACATTTAGACTGCAAGTTGGCTATAGTAGAGTAGGAAGTGGAAGGTTCTTGCTAGAAGGATCAATGGCAACAGCGTTCTCAGCAGCGCACGTAGTGCTGAATGAGAAAGAGGCAAAGGCAAGTAAAATCTGGATAAAGTTTGACAGCCCAAAATGCTATGAAACGAAAGAAGAAATTAAAGTGTCAAGGATCATTGAAAGAGATGAAAATAAGGATCTGGTCAAGCTAGATGTTATAATGAGCGATGAAATTAATGAGTTTTTAGTAAAAGAATTAAAACAGTTAAATGAACTAAGATATTTTTTTTTAATAAACTTGCAACCAAGAAGCATAAATAATTTTTGCATCCTTTCTTCCCACCCCCATGGGTGTTCTAAGTACATCTCGATTGGTTCTATTGTTGCTGATGGTCAGGCTGAAATCAATACTGAGGATGATGTTATTAAGTACGATACGCCATCATGTAGGGGAAGCAGTGGGGGGTTTATTCTTTATATAAAGTCTTCCTTAGAATACTTGCACTCAGGATCCCTTAGAAGAAAAGAAAACAAAAGCAGTAGTGTTATTTACACCTGATTCTGTTGATAGATTTTGAGGTCTATTTATGTTCTTAATATTTTTGAAACATGATTGTCATTAGTTGTTTATTGGTTGTTTCTGAAGAATTTTCGTATTATAAAAGAAAAGTAGTGTTTAATTAAAGACATATAATGAGATCCATTTGATACGTAAACACAAGCGGTTTTTTTAAGTAAGACTTGTGTATCATATTGTTTCAGGTCTACGCTTATCGTTGAAAAGGTTGTCTCTTTATCTTGAAAGCTAGACTCGTATGACTTTTCAGTATTAGCATTGGCGGCGCTGCCACCACCAACACTTTCGTTGTAGCTACCTGTACAGCCACAAAGGATGTAGCTTGTCTTCCAGTTTGTCCCTTCTATGATACCTATTTATTGACAGATTACAGATTACCTGGAGTGTTTCATAGGTAACACCACTGCTCCTAACGTTTAAATGAAGTGATTACTGTAAGACTTGATTGACTGAATAACCAAGTTTTACTTTGTCTTTGAGCCTTTCAGACTGTTAATTATTTTTTTTTACAAATATGAATGATGCTGAAAATTGTATTAAATGCATTACTGTTAGCAGATTGAAATATTTAAATTTTTAACATGTAATTAGTTTTAGTAAAGAATTAGAGACTTGACACAGCATAAAATGCAGTTTCTCTGATTTCTTGAATTACATGTTTTTATCTTTTTATTTTATCTTTTTATTTTTTGGTCTCAGTAGGAAAGCCATGGGAAGAACATTTAAAGAGAAAACAAAAAACTTGCACAAAATTTAATCTACCCATCCACCATAAAGGGCTATGACTTGCCTCAGCATATCCCTCCATTCAAATCTCTCCTGAGCCTTTCGTCTCCAAGCACTAACACCTAATTAATTCGATGTCTGCTCAACAGGTTTGATTTGGTTCAACTCCAGGTGTTTTATTTTCCCGGTATCCACCATATCTGGAGGGCATTCCCCTATTACCACCTGGGGAAGGCGCTCGATGGGAAATTAAAAAAAAACTCCACGAGGCAGAAAATGTAAAACTTACAGACAGGGCGGATGTTTTGTCAGTTTTAGATGTAAAAAACAATATTTGGGTTGCAAATCGGTGCGCGTAGTGATGTGAAGCATCCAAAAAACACTTAGACCAATATTATGACACTAGACAGATATTACCCGCTGCTCGCGGATCTTAACTTGCATATTGCTAATGTAGTAACTGATATAGTGCATTAGAAACAATTAAAGAAAATAATAATGCTATAAGTAAAGTGAATTCATGAATAAAAAATTCTATGAATGGAGCTAAAAATAGCTAATAACCTTAATTTACGCGATATTAAGAATAGAGTTTCACTCGTGTAAAAATGCATTAGAAAAACAAATTTGAATGTTAATTTGATTAAAATATGAAATGAATTAATTATAATTAGTATGTTCATGTGCTAAAGCATAAAACTATCTTTGAGAAGTTCTATAATCTTAGAGTTGAATTCGAGTTTTAGATCTAGATCTAGGAATAGAGAGATGAGTTACCTTTCGTAATCTACATATCGCTGATATCTACACTCGCTTATAGAAAGAACGAATTTATGTTAAAATGCTTTTGAAACACAAATTTGAAGGTTAATTTTGATTTTATTAAATAATGAAATCAATGGACCTTCTTCTGTATTTTAAATTTTACCAGTAAAAAAAAAAGAACTAAACTTTGCACTTATAGTTTTTTACTTTGACACTTAAAAATGTTTGTAAAATGATTGTTTTACAAGCATTTTTAAGTGTCAAAGTAAAAACTATAAGTGCAAAGTGTAGTTCTTCAAATTAGATCTAGATCTAAATCCTTTCGATCTTTTCTCATGTCAACATTGTAAACAAAGCCTAGATCCATAAAATAGTAGGCTATAGCTGTAATAGAGTTGGTCAACTTTATTTTTTTTAGAGGGTCTTAAGTTTGCTTTAGGGATACAATACATACACACAGGTCTAAGTTAGTACCCAAGGAACATTTCTGTCCAGTTTTGTCAAAATCGGTGAAACGGTTTTGATTTCTATACGGGGACATACATACATACATACAGACATACATAGGCCTACATACGCCTTTCTTTTCCTTTTATAGTATAGAAGATACCAAAATATCTTTAGGAAATATAAGTCATGTGAAACTCAACTAATAAGACTAATATATGATTTTTCAAAGCGCTTTGCAAGTTTGCTTTAAAAGTTGTCCATTGCATCAGTCGATTACGGATTTTCTGATAGGGACTAACTGTAATAATAAATAGCCTTAAATCAACACAAATAACATTAAACTTAAGTGTACCTCAAGGAACAGTTTGTTCTTTCCCACTTAGCAAACTATGGTGGTGCACTTTGTCAAATGCCTTAGAAAAGTAAAAAAAAGGATTGGATCTATATCCTCATTATTATCTAAGCGCTTTGAAAAATCATATATTAGTCTTATTAGTTGAGTTTTCAATAACAGTAAATATATGTCATAGAGTAGTATGTCGCCTAACATATGTGCTCACCCCTCCTTTCACATTCTGGACTTAAAAACCACGGTGGAGTTATACCAGTATTTCAACTAAAATGTAACTATTTTTGTTTAATATTTAAAGCCGATAAAGGAGACATAGGCAATTTGCAATACTGCTGGTGATTGCTGTATTAATGTAAATAAATTCGCGGTTGCGTTTAAACCAAATAGCCAAATGAAGGCAGAGATGAAAGGTAGGAAACTAGAAGATGTTAAGATATAAAATATTTCTGATTCCATTTTCTAACGCTGTGTCTCTCAAACTCTCAAGCATAAAATTTGGATAGTGCATTAGAGTTACAAAGGAAATAGCACACTACAAATGTACCAGACTGTTAAAAAAATTCCTGTCACATTGAACAGTGGTTTTATTTCTGTCAGATCTTTACAAATATTTTTCTAAGTTGTGAAATCCACCGCAAAACATACCCGAACTTTTGTTTTCTAACCAGCATTATAGCCTACTTTCTTTATAAATTAAGGTTTATTATCATGTTCCACAAACAAGTGAAGATCCGTTCACTTTTCCTAGTAGATTCTAAATCTAAATTCAGAGTCCACTTTTAGTTAGTTTTTTTTTTTGTTTTTTTCGGCTCCCCCATTTCCCAATTCGTAAAATCACAAATATTAAATGTCATGTTATCAAGCCATCATAGAAAAAAAGTCAGGGTCCTTACGTAGGTAAGATACATTTTTCAAACTTTTTTTTTTAAAAAGGGAGGGGTTGAATTTTCTGCACTTTGTGCTGACGTTTCGGCGGGCTGGATGAAACCACGTTGCGGGCCGGATCTGGCCCGCGGGCCGTATTTTGCATCACTGTCCTAAACCGTTTTAGAACGTTTCTAAAACCCCCTGTTCAAATACTTTATTTAAACTTTTTATAAAGAAGATTTCTTCTATTGTCGTTGCAAGCGTAATTACAAATCATTTTTGAAGATAATTAATTTTATTTGTAATAAAATCAGGAGTATTTATATTTTTAAAATAATTTTTCAAACGAACAGATCCATAGCCGCAATGTAGGCTATAATCCCTCAATGGGGAAATGAGTATTTTTTGTCGTTTTTTTTTTATATTCTAGTGGTATTAAACGTCTATGTATATTTTAAAACTAGACATATAATTTTATTTTTAAAGTTATTTGTTTGTTTATATGTATTAGATCTTAAATTTGATTATTTTTCAAAAAAAATTTTTTTTTTCGGGATTGTTTAATACGGAGTTATCTTTCTTTGCTTAGGACTTAGGAAGGGGTTTTCTGAACCGAAAATAGGAGCTATTGGGTTAACATGAACGAATAATAACACAACTCTAGGTAATATATAGTCTATGCCGCTAGATGATTAGCTTATACAATATGTGCCTGTGATTGGTATAGCTACCGAGCTATATCGAGACGTGTTTTATAACCCAAACGATAATCAAAATTTTATTGGTAACTATATTTCTGAATAATACTTCAATTCTATAATCAACAGAAAAAAAAAATTTACAGCAGTACATTTTGGCTGTTAAAGAGAGAATGTGGTTTGTCTATTTTTTAACCTTCAAAATGTACGTCATAATCACGTGTGTAAAAAAAAATCAATTTGACCTAAACTTTAAAGTAGACTGGCAAGAAACTTGAAGCAAGTATCTCTCAATGCTGGGACTAGACACTCGTCTGACAGAGGCTCAAGATTGAAACAATTGACTTAACTCCTGTATAATATAAGTCTATGGACTGAACTAAGAGAACAGTTAACAGACATTTCAAAGAAACTCAACCTTGAGATTATACTAAGAAGGTGGATCTTAAACATCAATGACCTATGTATATTATATTCTTTTTAACTCTGGATCAACTTTTTTATACTTTGATGTAGCATCGTTTCATTTTTTCTTCAGACCAGAAAAGAAATTAATACTTTTTTTTAGTTGGCAAAAGTGACGTCCTGTTTAGCGTCCTTGACATTGGCAATTAAAAACAAATTACCAATCGCTTACTTATTGTGTCAAAGTTCGTAACCAAATTCCCCCCCCCCCCAACTAAATTAAGATATCCGTCGGCTTTCGTTGCAAAATGAGATAATGTCCTTGAATGGAACAGTTTTTTTTTAGAAAAGGGAAAGAACCGTGGAATCACTGTCATATATCTTAATACTGTCGGAATAGTCTCCTTTTTTATATTAAGGGAATTTATTAATTATCACTAATTGGTTTACTTATTGGTTACTTTTTCAATAGTTTCCTGTACTGTTAGTTACAACAAAAATTTGTGCATCGTTTCAGCTTGATCCTAAAATGTTTGTGGAAGAAAGAGCGTGTACAAACATTTTACTTGACAGACCTGTTACGTTATAAAGTGCACATCTTGACGGCTAGGGGGGGGGAGTTTCTTATGCAACTTAGACAATAAAAAGTGTAATCCCGCAGTGAAATTTTCTTCAAACATCACTCGTGACCAAATTGTTTTTCTAGTTACAGTCTTGGTCTAATCCTTGGAATGAACACAGAATGTGTCCTTGTCGTTGTTAGAAACTATTTATAAAGAAAACTATTGCAAGGCTTACTTTTATGTGTGTGTTTCAATGTTTTTTTCACTAAGTTCTTGGCAATCGATCAAAATTTGCGTGTCAGTGTGACATTTGCTGACAATTGCTGCGGACAATTAAACAACTTAATTAGCCGCCACAACAGAACATTTTAAGTTCATTAAAGATTTTTTTAAATGTATCTACCTAAAATTCTATGCGTTACCTATTAGTGTTAAGGGCGAAACGACCCAGCATAGGTTCACTTGATTTAAATTGATAGATCTCTGACCATCAATGAGAAGTCCAATCTCTTTTTAACCCACATTAGATACCATATGGCTTAAGTCCTATTTCTTTTTAAGCCACATTAGATATCATATGGCTTAAGTCCAATTTCTTTTTAAGCCACATAGATACCATAAGCCCCTAAGTCTAATCCTTACGTGGTGTGACTGGTTAATCTAAACAGCTTCAATGTTTATATTGTAATAGAGAGCTCGGTAAAAAAAAAAATAAGAGAGATCCTCCAACGCCTTTTGGTGTATATATATTACATATTTTACCTCCCCTCCCCAGGAGAAAAAAGCCTGTTCGGAGTATGTAAAATTCTAATTTGGTGGTACCGACCCTGACATGACAACATTAAAAAAACAGAAGTCTAGACGACTATAATAATCGATCTCGATATATGGTATAGAAGATTCTAGTTTGGTGCTAGGCCTATAATAGCCTATAGATCCAGGCCTTTACAACGTTGCGCAAAAATGTTCCTAAACGTCTATATTTAACTCTTTACCCGCTGACGTATATATTGAAGTTATAAATAAGATTATCTAGAACTTCAGACCAAATTTAATGTTACAAGATAATATTTGGAATAATTATTGCAGTCAAACTAGAGTTTTCCACGCGTGACCGAATATAAACATAAAATGTCAAATTTCTAATCAAATCGATAGAGCGGTTTTCGAGACTTGTGTTCAGGTTTTTGATGCTTCCTTCTTTTTGTTTCTTCCCATGAAGAATTAGCAATTTGATAAGATCAGTCGTAACAATATAATATCAAATCAACCCAAAATTTTATCAGAGTAAACCAAGGTATCCTTTAAAATGCAATATGTTTAGAATTAGACTGAATGGTCATGCTCCAGTTACTTATCGGCCTATGACATATGTCATGGTTCAGTATCTCTTCAAGCCTAAACGCTTTTATTGATAGTTCCTGTATGCGTGCTACGATCGATACACTAACGTAAATAATGTATGTATGTGAAGTATGTACATTATACAATCCATTCCTTCGTACTTCGAGATTGTGCTTCTTTAAAGTAGCTTAGCCTACTAATAAATGAGTTAATTTTAACAGAAATCCAGGACAATTTTCATTCATAGATTACGTAAAATTCGGAAATTTACCCCCGAATTGGTAAGTGAAATTTTAATAACATGGTTGTAATGATCAACCTTATCAGTTTCAACTGTATTCAGATGGATGTGTATGTTTCCATGGTAATTATGAAGTAAGGGAGTGTCTATTGCTAGATGTAGAGAGGGAGCATTCATTTAATGTTAGTCTTGTAGAATGATGCAAGTTAAGGGGCATTCTCGTTAGCTATGTTATGTACATCAGACGACTGCAGGATGCAAGAGTGTAAAGATGTGTTGCTTTTCTGAGTTAGATTCGTTTAAAATATAAGTTTATTTCATGTCACGTTGAATTTGTCTATATTGTAATAAAACTTATAGATCTATTTAGTTTTATTCCCAAAGAAGTTATTCTAGGTATTTCAAGCTTTATAAGTTCAAATATAGGCTAATACACATAAAGCGGTTAAGTTGTCTACCAGCAGTTTGATACGAGGACCTATCTCCTGTCAATTGGAACGTACTAATGATCTTTTCTGAATGAAAGTCTTAGAATTATGAAACAAGCAAACAAACTAAATAACTAACTAACTAGCTAATAGTTGATACAGAAATTTATTTGTCTTTTTTTTTTAAAAACTTGGTAATGCAGTGAGGTGGCGCTTGTTTGAATCGTAGTGATGATGCCTTCGTGGAGCCTTCTCCTAAAGAATGAAATGTGGACATGATTCTCGACAACGGCTCTAACGATTTTCCTAAAAATTTGACAGTTGCTGTATATCATTGGGAAAAGAATTATCAGCTCGTTGGCCACACTGGGGGGAGGGGGGGATTCTAGTTTGACCTTTATAATTTTTCAAAGTATAAAAAGAAATTAAATTTGGCTAGAGAACTAGAAAATATTTTTTTTTCCAGAAATGACCAAACGTCTTCGGGTATTTCCGTATGTTAAATTCTTTGAAGAGTCTAGTAAGAAGAAAGTCTAGAAGATGTATATATTGCTTAACCAGGCTTCCCCCCCCCCCCCTAATACATAATATGGCGGAAAAAGGGTTAAAAAAGTTTTTTTTGTTTAAAATCCAAGATTTATTTGTTATTAATATCAAAATTATCTCTCTATAAGTTGTATAAGGGAGTATTGTTTTTTGTTAAAAGGATTATTAATGTTTTTCTTTTAAACACTGCAGAGTTAATCTTTCCACGTTCTTTCATTAACGCTTAAAATGATTTCAGTCTGAGGGAAGCATTGACTCTTTCACTCTTTTACTTCAAACCTATATTAAAACTATCTATGGCCACCGTCAGTCGCGAAGCGACTATGGATCATCTCATGGAAATGAGATGAATGCCTGGGTATAAGCTGTGGTCGGAACGATGTCGCCCACACATCAGTTCCCCCCTCTCCACGCAGCCGATGTATCCAAAGGAACGGCCGTGCCGATACAGTTTGGGGTCAGAAGCGTCGCAGGTTCTGCCAGAGTGTAGCACTGGGTGCTGCAAACTGCCTTAGGGTCGCCAGCTCCTGATTTTTCCTCAGGGTTGACTCCCGAAGCCTTTCCCTTGGTTGGGTATAGCTGCAAGGCAGCAGAGGTTTGAAATCAGAGTTTTCCTTCTTTAAAATTTAAAACTAATAGGCAATTAACTAGTCTAGTCTAGATCTAGACATTTCTTTTGAAATGGTAATTTAGCGCAATGTAATAAAACTGCAATAAAAGAAGGTTGAGATGAAGAACACTGCCACACATTGTGTTAGGCCAGTAAGGGTGGTCGAGTGGTTAAGCGCTTGGCTTCCGAACCTGAGGTCCTGGGTTCGAATCCCGGTGAAGACTGGGAATTTGAATTTCGGGATTTTTAGGGCGCCCTGAGTCCACCCAACTCTAATGGGTACCTGACTTTAGTTGGGGAAAGTATAGGCGATTGGTCGTTGTGCTGGCCACATAACACCCTGCTCGTTAACCGTTGGCCAAAGAAAAAGATGACCTTAACATCATCTGCCTCATATATCGCAAGGTCTGAGGGGGACACTAGTAAGGGTTAAAGCTAGAGCTCAATTCGTTTTTTTTTTAGTTGTTAAAAGTGGCATTCCGCTTGTTTATTTTTACTCTATCTCTCAGTAATTATTTTCCGCGTTCAAAAGGAAGTATTCATATTTCCCATTAGTATTTGAATAGCCTGGTAGGGTTAAACTTCAATTACGTATTTGTTTAACTAGAAAATATCTCAAGTGGTATAGATAAATACATGCCCTTTTTATGTAGCACAAAATTAAAGTTTAGAAACGCAAATATGAAGCTTGTTTAAATGGGTCTAATCCATAGACATAAATAAATATAGACTGGCCAATAAGACTATTTTATGAGACAAAAATTTGTGAATTGCAATTGTGTGTTTTTTATTTTATGTCTATAAATTATGTTTAATCTCTAAGACTGAAGATCATGCAATTTTTTAAATTTTTCATAATTCGGAAATCCGAATACAATAGATATACATGTTTTCAAGTTACATGAAGTTACTTCCTTTTTCCAGTCTATATTTATGTATGTGTATGGTCTAATCAAAGACGTTATCGTCACTTACGAGAGAAAGAGTTTAAGACAAATGATCAATCTCTCACTTATTGTGTCAAATTTCGTACAAGCCCCCACAACATTAACTCTTTCTCTCC
>JADKLZ010071522.1:2290770-2308354 GCA_021533235.1 Biomphalaria straminea | reverse complement strand
ACAAATACGTACAAGTGTTTCTTCTTCCCTAGTGTCACTAGAGCAAAGAATGGATTGCCTGAATCAGCCAGGAAAGTCAATGACTTAGCAGACTTAACTCTTTCTCTCCGTAATTATTTACCACATTCTGGTGGAATCAACGTTGGTATCGTCAGTTAGGAGAGAAAGTGTTAAACCCCTAATCCGAGCTATTTTTTTTTCCAAGAACGTCCGTAATTTATAAGATAAGATTAGATATAAAAATAGTTTTGGAAGTTACAAGTGGCCTGCTTTGTTTTCGTCATGTGTAGCCTACGTGTTGATTCTTCTGTTGTTTTAAACGTGCAGTTGAACAGATCAATATAATATTCTATACGCTCAAAAGGTTATAAAGTAGTAAAAGTCCTCTATCCCACAAGTATTTTAATAAATTTTATGTGCTTTTTGTTTTAAGACATTTCAAGACATTCTATTGAAGATATTTCGTTAAATGCACTTTGCTATAAACGACTTGAAGATATTCAGTTAAAGACATCCATTTGAAGACATTCCGATTAAAGATATTTGGTTTCAGACATTATTTTAAAGACATTCTTTTGAAAACATTGCGTCAAAGACATTCAACTGAAGATATTCAGTAAAGACATTTATTTGAAGATTTTATGTAAAAGACATTTATCTGATGATATTCAGTGAAAGACATTCATCTGAAAAATTCCGTTAAAAACTTCTATCTGAAGATATTCCGTTAGAGACATTTTGTGGAAAAAAATTCAGTTGAAGACATTCCGTCTATATTGCACAAATATATGAGATGAACATTATTAGTTTTAATAATTTTTTGTTTTGCCTTTTCTATCGTTTTAAAACGAAAGCAATAGTTTTTTTCATTGTTGATGTTTTTAACAAAACTGAAATGAAAGACTCCGTGTGGGAGTGACCGAGATGTATGCCTTATAAAATAAATTTTTCATAACTACAGCATGTTCAGTGCGCTCTGGTTCAATCTTTTTTGTGCAAAAGTGGGGGGAAGGGCAGTGGCGTACCATTTTACCCGTGGGATCGGGTTCGAATCTACCCCATTAAAAAAAATTAGTGTGGGACCTGTGCGGTCTGTATATTGACCAAAAGACATTTCAATGTGAGTAGTTTTAAATCGGATTTTACAAACTGCATCCCCGATTGGGCAATAGCCATGGGCACAAACGCTATTAAAACTCCCACTGGCCATGATTGTTACGTCACTGGCTGTGGGGCCCTAATGGTCATGGGCCCCTGGTAGGGCCGGTCCTAGGCCACTGCAGCCTAAGCGGTCGCAGTGGGCCCCGCGCTTTGATAGGCCCCGCGCTTATTCTAGGTGTAATTATTAAATTGCACTATATATACGAAAAATCCCTGGAAATCTCCTGAATTTATTAAAACCTCATGAAAACTCATCAAAATCTCATTAAAATAGACAAAATGATCATTTGTGGGTGTCATTTATTGCGAAAAAAGCGATGAAAGAAAAAAGGCATTGTCAGCTTTCATGTAATATAATGTAATGATCGAGCGCGTTTTTACCTTGATCGGAAGTTCCAATACTTTATTTACTATTATAGTCACTTGCATATAAATAGGTTGCAAGGTTCGTAAAATAAAGTTAATTTGATCGCAATTACTTAGTAAAAATGAATAAAAAATTTTCCTAGTACAAAATCTTAATTTTCACTTATTATCCTTATTCCTACCCAGACTAGGCCCCGTGCAATCAGTTTCGCATAGGGCCCCGCAATCGCTAGGACCGGCACTGGGCCCGGGTTCATTGAACCCCTTCGCGCTATGGATGCTGCGCCACTGAGGAAGGGGTATCTTGGAGAAGGTTTTAGAGCTGAGCTGAGGCGCTCGGGGAACACATCACTGCTCGAGTCGATATTTAAACTCAAGTTCCTTTCTTAGGTAGCCAAGCCGTAGCAAAGCGATTTGGAGCGATTTGTGTGTATATGGGTGTCGAAGGGACGTGTGTGTGGTGGGAAAAGGGGGGGGGAACAGAAAGTTAGACTTAGAAAACAAAACAATAAAACCGAATCCACAGTTGACCGAGTTACGAGTGGAACTCTTCAGCTGACAGGAACCACTTTTTTTTTTTCAAACTGTTCCATTCAAGGACATTCTCTCATTTTACAACGAAAGCGAAGGGAGGTCTTAACTCTTTCTCTCCGTAATTATTTACCATATTCCGGTGGAATCAACGTTGGTATCGTCGGTTAGGAGAGAAAGAATTAATGTTGTGGGGGCTTGTACGAAATTTGACACAATAAGTGAGAGATTGATCATTTGTCTTAAACTCTTTCTCTCGTAAGTGACGATAACGTCTTTGATTAGACAATACACATAAATAAATATAGACTGGAAAAAGGAAGTAACTTCATGTAACTTGAAAACATGTATATCTATTGAATTCGGATTTCCGAATTATGAAAAATTTAAAAATTGCATGATCTTCAGTCTTAGAGATTAAACAAAATTTATAGACATTAAATAAAGTACACACGATTGCAATTCACAAATTTTCGTCTCATAAAATAGTCTTATTGGCCAGTCTATATTTATTTATGTCTATGGATTAGACTCAATTAAATTAGCTTCATATTTGCGTTTCTAGACTTTAATTTTGTACTACATAAAAAGGGCATGTATTTATCACTACCACTTAAGATATTTTCTAGTTAAACAAATACGTAATAGAAGTTTAACCCTACCAATCTATTAAAATACTAATGGGAAATATGAATACTTCCTTTTGAACGCGGAAAATAATTACTGAGAGATAGAGTTAATTGGACATAAAATAAACAAGTGGAATGCCACTTTTAACAACTAAAAAAAACGAATTGAGCTCTAGCTTTAACCCTTACTAGTGTCCCCCTCAGACCTTGCGATATATGAGGCAGATGATGTTAAGGTCATCTGTTTCTTTGGCCAACGGTTAACGAGCAGGGTGTTATGTGGCCAGCACAACGACCAATCGCCTTTACTTTCCCCAACTAAAGTCAGGTACCCATTAGAGTTGGGTGGACTCAGGGGCGCCCTAAAAATCCCGAAATTCAAATTATCATTCTTCACCGGGATTCGAACCCAGGACTTCAGGTTCGGAAGCCAAGCGCTTAACCACTCGACCACCCTTACTGGCCTAACACAATGTGTGGCAGTGTTCTTCATCTCAACCTTCTTTTATTGCAGTTTTATTACATTGCGCTAAATTACCATTTCAAAAGAAATGTCTAGATCTAGACTAGACTAGTTAATTGCCTATTAGTTTTAAATTTTAAAGAAGGAAAACTCTGATTTCAAACCTCTGCTGCCTTGCAGCTATACCCAACCAAGGGAAAGGCTTCGGGAGTCAACCCTGAGGAAAAATCAGGAGCTGGCGACCCTAAGGCAGTTTGCAGCACCCAGTGCTACACTCTGGCAGAACCTGCGACGCTTCTGACCCCAAACTGTATCGGCACTGCCGTTCCTTTGGATACATCGGCTGCGTGGAGAGGGGGGAACTGATGTGTGGGCGACATCGTTCCGACCACAGCTTATACCCAGGCATTCATCTCATTTCCATGAGATGATCCATAGTCGCTTCGCGACTGACGGTGGCCATAGATAGTTTTAATATAGGTTTGAAGTAAAAGAGTGAAAGAGTCAATGCTTCCCTCAGACTGAAATCATTTTAAGCGTTAATGAAAGAACGTGGAAAGATTAACTCTGCAGTGTTTAAAAGAAAAACATTAATAATCCTTTTAACAAAAAACAATACTCCCTTATACAACTTATAGAGAGATAATTTTGATATTAATAACAAATAAATCTTGGATTTTAAACAAAAAAAACTTTTTTAACCCTTTTCCCGCCATATTATGTATTAGGGGGGGGGGAAGCCTGGTTAAGCAATATATACACCTTCTAGACTTTCTTCTTCCTAGACTCTTCAAAGAATTTAACATACGGAAATACCCGAAGACGTTTGGTTATTTCTGGAAAAAATATTTTCTAGTTCTCTAGCCAAATTTAATTTCTTTTTATACTTTGAAAAATTATAAAGGTCAAACTAGCATCCCCCCCCCCCCAGTGTGGCCAACGAGCTGATAATTCTTTTCCCAATGATATACAGCAACTGTCAAATTTTTAGGAAAATCGTTAGAGCCGTTGTCGAGAATCATGTCCACATTTCATTCTTTAGGAGAAGGTTCCACGAAGGCATCATCACTACGATTCAAACAAGCGCCACCTCACTGCATTACCAAGTTTAAAAAAAAAAAAGTCAAATAAATTTCTGTATCAACTAATTTGTTAGTTAGTTATTTAGTTTGTTTGCTTGTTTTTATAATTCTAAGACTTTCATTCAGAAAAGATCATTAGTACGTTCCAATCGACAGGAGACAGGTCCTCATATCAAACCGCTGGTAGACAACTTAACCGCTTTATGTGTATTATATTTGAACTTATAAAGCTTGAAATACATAGAATGACTTCTTTGGGAATAAAACTAAATAGATCTATAAGTTTTAATACAATATAGACAAATTCAACTTGGCATGAAATAAACTTATATTTTAAACGAATCTATCTCAGAAAAGCAACTCATCTTTACACTCTTGCATCCTGCAGTCGTCTGGTGTACATAAAATAGCTAACGAGAATGCCCCTTAACTTACATCATTCTACAAGACTAACATTAAATGAATGCTCCCTCTCTACATCTAGCAATAGACACTCCCTTACTTCATAATTACCATGGAAACATACACATCCATCTGAATACAGTTGAAACTGATAAGGTTGATCATTACAACCATGTTATTAAAATTTCACTTACCAATTCGGGGGTAAATTTCCGAATTTTACGTAATCTATGAATTAAAATTGTCCTGGATTTCTGTTAAAATTAACTCATTTATTAGTAGGCTAAGCTGCTTTAAAGAAGCACAATCTCGAAGTAAGAAGGAATGGATTGTATAATGTACATACTTAACATACATACATTATTTACGTTAGTGTATCGATCGTAGCACGCATACAGGAACTATCAATATAAACATTTAGGCATGAAGAATAATACTGAACCATGACATATGTCATAGGCCGATAAGTAACTGGAGCATGACCATTCAGTCTAATTCTAAACATATCGCATTTTAAAGGATACCTTGGTTTACTTTGAGAAAATTTTATATTGATTTGATATTATCTTGTTACGATTCCTCTTATCAGCTTGCTAATTCTTCATGGGAAGAAACAAAAAGAAGGAAGCATCAAAAACCTGAACACAAGTCTCGAAAACCGCTCTATCGATTTGCTTAGAAATTTGACATTTTATATTCATATTCGGGACAATAGTTTTTAGCCGATTGGTAACGCGTGGAAAACTCTAGTTTGACTGCTATAATTTTTCTAAATATTATCTTGTAACATTAAATTTTTCTAAAGTTCTCGATAATCTTTTACTTGAACATACGTCAGCGGGTATAGAGTTAAATGAAGAAATAGACGTTTAGGAACATTTTTGCGCACCGTCGTCTAGGCCTGGGTCTATAGGCTATTATAGGCCTAGCACCAAACTAGAATCTTCTATACCAAATATCGAGATCGATTATTATAGTCGTCTAGACTTCTGCCTTTTAATGTTGTCATGTCAGGGTCGGTACCACCAAATTAGAATTGTACATATCCGAACAGGCTTTTTTCTCCTGGGGAGGGGAGGTAAAATATGTAATATGTATACACCAAAAGGAGCTGGAGGATCTCTCTTATTTTCTACCGAGCTCTCTATTACTATATAAACATTGAAGCTGTTTAGATTAACCACGTATGGATTAGACTTAGGGGCTTATGGTATCTATGTGGCTTAAAAAGAAATTGGACTTAAGCCATATGATATCTAATGTGGCTTAAAAAGAAATTGGACTTCAGCCATATGGTATCTATGTGGCTTAAAAAGAAATCGGACTTCAGCCTTATGGTATCTATGTGGCTTAAAAAGAAATTGGACTTAAGCCATGTGATATCTAATGTGGCTTAAAAAGAAATTGGACTTAAGCCATGTGATATCTAGCGTGGCTTAAAAAGAAGAAATTGGACTTAAGCTATATGGTATCTAATATGGGTTAAAAAGAGATTGGACTTCTTTGGATGGTCAGAGATCAATTTACATCAAGCGAATCTATGCTGGGTCGTTTCGCCCTTTAGACTAATAGGTAACCCATAGAAATTTAGGTAGATACATTTTAAAATTTTTTTAATGAACTTAAAATGTTTTGTTGTGGCGGCTAATTAAGTTGCTTAATTGTCCGCAGCAATCGTCAGCAAATGTTACACAGACACGCACATTTTGATCGATTGCCAAGAACTTAGTGAAAAAAACATTGAAACACACACATATAAAAGTAGGCCTTGCAATAGTTTTCTTTATAAATAGTATCTAACAACGACAAGGACACATTCTGTGTTCATTCCAAGGATTAGACCAAGACTGTAACTACAAAAACAAATAATTTGGTCACGAGTGATATTTGAAGAAAGTTTCACTGCGGGATTACACTTTTTATTTTCTGGGTTGCATAAGAAACCTCCCCCCCCTTAGCCAACAAGATGTGCACTTTATGACGTAACACTTTGTATTTTATTTATGCTTAGCCAACTTCTTCAGTGACAGAGTCATTTGAATGCTCAATAATGAGATTGAGGTTCGAATCTTGGTGTGGTTTTGGTTATGTTAGGAAAATGGGAGAATTGAGACAAGGAAGATTGTGAAAGAGAACATTTCTAGAATGTTTTTTTAATCAGCTGATTGGCCTTTACTTACTAGCAAGTGAATTCTGTTTCTTTTTTATTAAAATCTTATAGCAACTCATTCTGTCTGTCCGTCTGTCTGTAAGGTAAAATGTTTGTATATTCGCCCGCGTTCTATCTCCCACAAACATTCTCGGATCAAGTTGAAACGTTGCATAATTATTTTTTGTAACTAACAATACATGAAGCAATAGAAAAAAATCGATTAATCGATTAGTGATAATTAATTAATTAATTAATTTTGTTTTATATAAAAAGGGAGACTATTCCTGCAGTATTAGGATATGAAAGGTGATTTTGAGGCTCTTCCCCTTAGATAAGATTTGCTTAAAAAAATAATTTGATCTGATCTGAAGAAGAAATAAAACGATGCTATTTCAAATATATAAAGTTGATCCAGAGTAAAAAAGAAATTATATACATAGGTCATTGGTTTTTAAGATCCATCTTCTTAGTCAGGGGCGTAGCTAGGAATTTTTCATCGTTTGGGGGCCTGAGAGCCTTTTAACCTTCTTGGGGATCCATACTTATTGCTTAATTATTAATTTCTAATGAGGTGAGGGCCCGGGGGATTTTCTAATTCGCCCCCCTCTTCCCCCCACCCTAGCTACGCCATTGTTCTTAGTATAATCTCAAAGTTTATTTAGTTTCTTTGAAATGTTTGTATGTTAATTGTAAACTTGGCTCAGTCCATAGTCTATATTATAGGCTACATAGTCTAGAGCCTAGGGTTAAGCCATTTGTTTCAATCTTGAGCCTCTGTCAGCCGAGTGTCTAGTTCCAGCTTGAGAGACACTTGGTTCAAGTTTCTTGTCAGTCTACTTCAAAGCTTAGGTCAAACTGATTTTTTTTTACACACGTGATTATGACGTAGGCCTAAATGCTGAAGGTTAAAAAATAGACAAACCTCGTTCTGTTTTCAGTAGCCAAAATGCACTACTGTAAAAAAGTTTTTTTTCTTGATTATAGAATTAAAGTATCATTCAGAAATAAAGCTACCAATAAAATTTTGATTATCGATTGGGTTGTAAAACACGTCTCGATAGAGCACGGTAGTATTATGCACTCCTGGCACATATTGTAGGCTACTTATGTATGCAAACCAAGTAAGGGCAGTCACTGTTGCATATTAAATATTTAGTTTTTGGCAATATAGTGTAGCTTCCCTAATATTGTGGTGGTCCATATTTGATCATGGTCCATATTGCAAGACTCTCCCCTAATAATAATAGGCATAATAATAATAAGGCTTGTTTTCGAGTCCTAATATCAATGAGTATTGCAGAGAATGAACACTTGTTCTTTTCTAAAATAATAATAATAGTAATAGGCCTAATAATAATAATAGTAGTAATAATAATAGACATAATAATAATAATAGTAATAATAAAAGGTATAATAATAATAAGGCTTGTTTTCGAGTCCTAATATCAATATGTATTGCAGTATTTCCCGTGGCCACGTAACCTGTGACCTACATGTTTTGTCACCACCAAGGCAAGCATAACAACTGTCCACCGGGTGGTCGATCAATTTGTCTTTTCCATATTGAATGACACCCGAAATGACAATTTTGTCTGTTCTTAAGGATATTTGTATCACTTCAGAAGATTTTGATAATTTCAAGAGATTTTCATGACTTTTTCATATATTTTACAATTTCCAGAGAATTACAGGAACCCTTTAATAATACGTTATAATGGCTTAATTTAATAACTTACACCTAGAATTCTCGCGGGCCCATGAAAGTGCAGTGGCCTAAGATAATTAATGAAGAAAAAAAATATACTACAAAAACGTATCAAAGGGAAATAACTGCAAAACACTGTCATTTAAGTTGAGTGGGCAGGATTTAAATGCGCAAAATTTGAACTTGATCCGTGACTGGGAAGTGGAGATTAAAAAGTGACAAAACGTTATAAAGAACAACAGTGGCGTCACTAGGGTGGGTGTGACTCTTTGCGACCAGTTTGGGGTCCCCCCCCCTTTTTTTTTTCGAAAATTCTTTTTTTTTAATTAACTAAATTAATTGATTGTTAAACAACTATAAATGACAATTTATCTATAGTTCAATTTTTGTAACAATGCAGCCTTAATTAAATTACAATAATTTTTTTTCTTTTCAGGATTTCAAACTTGAAAACGTATCATTCATTAATAATTAATATCTTTAACGATTTCATTTTTAATAAATGTACCCAAAGCGAAGGTGTCGTCTGTTCTTTGTCGAAAGAGTTATGCTTTTGGTAATGAAAAAGTTGGATTAGCCACCACTTTGTCAATCATCATCATCATCATCAAACTCCATTTGATTGAGGGCTTGAGAGGCTTAAATCATTTACACCAAAAGCTCTGGACAGAAACCCTGCTGTCTTGCGTAGTGCGTAGGCGTCACCATACAGGTCGAGAAGTTTTTGGTTTCCCAGACCTGTTGAGACGGAGATCAGTAAGTCTGGGGCAGTCAAACAGAATATAGTTTCCTCTTCTTCCCCGCAGTGGGGGCACCGTGAGTCAAAATTTGGCCATAGCCGTGAAAACTGTGAGCCAACAGGACCGTGGCCTGTCCTGCACTGTGCTATAACAGCTTGGTCAGGCCTGGACAGCCTCCACCACGGGGAAGTGCGGTCAGGGCGCCTCATGCGCTCCCAGACTCCACGGGATTTTTGGGACTTTTCCCAGCACTCAAACCACTTTTTCATTTCAGTTTTTTTAATTGTAGCCAGGACATTGTGAAAACTTACAGCCTGTTCAGTTGGTGGAGTTTGTCCTCCCTGGTGGGCCAAGGAGTCTGCAATAGTGTGCCCAGCCACACCTATGTGACTTTGTCATGTATCTTTGGCTTTTAATACACTTATGAAGGCTATAACTTTACAACGAAAACATTATTTCCATTGCACCAAACATTTTAGGCAAGAAACATTTTTTTGAAAAGAATATTGACCATATAGATACAGTGAATGTTATACACATACATGGGCGTAGCCAGGATTTTTTCGGGGGTGTTTTTTTTTTCGGGGGGGTCATTAGATACAGGATTACAGTTGTTTGCCCAAACCCATCCCATTTGGACAACTGTGTCTTTCAAGAAGTGTTGACCCTTCACTAAAAAACGGCGTATGCTACGATTACACTATTCAATATATCAAGTATCTATACAAGTATGTCTACAAAGGACACGACGCTGCATCCATTGTACTTCAGAAGGAGCCAGCCGATGGTGTTTTCCAACATGACGAAATACAAACTTTCCTTGATGGTTGATGTGTTAGTGCTCCTGGAGCTCTTATTTAAATCGACAGGAGGGCAAGGGGAATCTGTTGTAAGTAATAAAATGGTTAAATTTAATAGTTTATACACCTTGAATTAGAGCGGGTACTATAACAGTGAAAGTACGTGCCCCAATGCGGTCGCATAGGTCGCCGGCCCTGCCAAATAGCGGCGTATGTTACGCCGCCGGTCGACTAGCATAATAATATTGGCAAAACTTTCGATACGCACTCATATCTGTTGTCGGAGAAAGGGTTTTGGTTGTTGATAGATTTTAGTTCATAGCTTCTGATACTATTACTCTTGCTGAAAATATTGAAAGCTGCTCTTTTACACACATGCCAGAGTGGAGCATTCCCGCGACCGATTGTTCATTTGTGTTTTCACACTATCTTGTTAGTTTACAATTTTACATCACGGGACACAAAATAATGTTAATATTTTACAGTTTCTTGCATTTTAAAATATTTTATGAAATAAAGAGTGATTTAAATATGTTCTGATTTGTGATTTTTCAATATTTACGGCGTAAATATCACCAGAACAAGCTTTCATGAGAAGACCACCTTGGAACTCTGACAAAGAAAACAGCCCAACGACTCTTTGTTGTATACAAACTCAATAGCTTTAATTCTTTCTCACCTAATTAACGATATAAGCGTTAATTCTATCTCATTAAATTAAATTAATGTTTGGTTTCATAACTTAACTTGTGTTAGATACAAAGAGAATGCATTCTCCTATAAGTCTTTACGAAAAGTAACGTTTTCTGAGTTTAAGCGAAAATGTTATTGAAGTTTAATCATAACAAGGTAGAATGTACAAATGTGAAAAAGGAAGAATTCAGTCAGAACGTGGGCAAATAATTAGGGAGATAAAGAGTTTAGCTAAACAAGAAGATCCTTGAGACTTTTTAAGGCGCGAACATACAAAATCTGCTAACATACGGAATAACTTGTTGGCAAGGCCACGACTCATCTAAACTGTTGCGACGTCTAGAAAACATCGTAAAAAGGGCATCAAAAATTACACTCACAATATTAACACATTTAAAGGAACTTTTTAAACAAAAGTGCCTAAGAAAAATCGAAAAAATCTTGGAAGATAACGGTCACGCGCTCCACCAGAACTACGTCAGGTCGTAGCGAAGCGGGAGACTGCTGTCAATCAAAACAAGAACAGAGCGGTACAAAAAAAACTCTTTCGCGCCTCACTCGCTATCACCGCCACTCATTGATCAGGGAACATGAAAAGAACCAAGATATACCAGTGTGTAGTCGCTGACTGAACTCTTTATGCTGTGTCTGTTCTATTTATGTGCATGTTTCTGTTGTGTTGTCTTTATATGAGAAAAGGGTCCTTAAATTGTAATCATAACAAATTTCCGTAAGGATCAATAAATCAGTCTTAGTCTTAGTGTTAGTAGGCCTAAATAATTAGAAGATTAAAAGTTTTTATATATCAATTTTGAGGGCGCTGTGGCTGAGCGGTAAAGCGCTTGGCTTCCGTACTGGAGGTCACGGGTTCAAATCCTGGTGAAGACTGGGATTTTTATTTCGGGATTTTCGGGCGCCCTTGAGTCCACCCAGCTCTAATGGGTACCTGACTTTAGTTGGGGAAAAGTAAAGGCGGTTGGTCGTTGTGCTGGCCACATGACACCCTCGTTAACCGTGGGCCACAGAATCAGATGACATTTACATCATCTGCCCTATAGACCACTAGGTCTGAAAGGGGAACTTTATATATCAATTTTATTTATTTTTTAAATTAATTTTTAGCGCCCCCATTGATTATGTCAATGGTTCCACGCTCTTTTCTGAAGCCGCACTGGCTTTCTGGTAGTAGACCATGTTGTAGCGGTGGAGCTCCCTGGCTTTCTGGTAGTAGACCATGTTGTAGCGGTGGAGCTCCCTGGCTTTCTGGTAGTAGACCATGTTGTAGCGGTGGAGCTCCCTGGCTTTCTGGTAGTAGACCATGTTGTAGCGGTGGAGCTCCCTGGCTTTCTGGTAGTAGACCATGTTGTAGCGGTGGAGCTCCCTGGCTTTCTGGTAGTAGACCATGTTGTAGCGGTAGAGCTCCCTGGCTTTCTGGTAGTAGACCATGTTGTAGCGGTAGAGCTCCCTGGCTTTCTGGTAGTAGACCATGTTGTAGCGGTGGAGCTCCCTGGCTTTCTGGTAGTAGACCATGTTGTAGCGGTAGAGCTCCCTGGCTTTCTGGTAGTAGACCATGTTGTAGCGGTGGAGCTCCCTGGCTACTAGTGCAGTTCCTCTTTGCGATCTTTCAGAGGTGTCGTTGTCAAATCGTGTGCGCACATTCCATCTAGATCTATGGTTAGGGGATTTATCCTCGTCTTTTTCTTTGAATTTCGACTGCTTGTGTAGGGTTCCCGCGAACTGAGGTAGGCTGGCCAAAAATAAAAATAAACAATAGGTATTTGTTTTTAGGGGGAGATTTTTTTCTTCTAAAACAATTACAAAAATGTAAGAGAGTAAATGTTACTTTAAGAAATGATTGTAACACGCACATATCACGTACATTTTTTTAAATGAACTTTTAGCAGCGACTTTAGTGTACTAGCGTAAAGCCCGGCCATGACATGATTCTAAACTAATTTCTTAAACTTTTTAAGACTTTTTAACTTTTTAACGAAAAAATCAGATTTAAAAAAAAATTGTTTAGTGCCCCCATTAGAATGAAAGAAGCATATTTTTGTGCGTTTTGTCTGTTGGTTGGTCTGTCCGTCACGGTTAGATTTAAAAAAAAACAACTAAAGGCTTTTGAAAATATGATCTACATCTCTACAGATCAATGCTGAAAGATTATTTAAAATCGATCGTGTGACATATTGTATATATCAGGCTATTAGTTTTTAACCAGTTTGTTATTAAGTTAAGAGCAATGCCTTGTTGTGCGGTTAGCGTGCTGAACTGATTATCTCGACGCTCCTGGGTTATGTGTCTGTTTGTTTTACATGTTTCGAATGTTTCTTCAGAGTTAAAGATAGTTTACTTCCTAGTCCAAAACATCCGCAGGAGGGATGGGAGCATGCAAGAATCGAGCCAGGGACCAACGATAAATCCGAACTACAGTCTAGTGCGCAAACATCAAGATAAGGCAGGTTTATACCCTGCTCGCCATCCTCCGTCGTCCAGCGAGAAGTTAATAATTCTCAACTTAGAAGGAACATCCGAAACATCTTGCGAATAGTCGGATCTGACAGGGATCCAACTCCGACGGGGGCCGCCTCTGAGTTTGTGTATCACACAAACTCTCTTTGTAATCTTGTTAAGTTTTGGAAAAGTGCATTTTAGTACATTGTTGTCACCGCATGATGGGTGTCACCCGGTGCGGCAACAAACCCCTAGTGACGCCACTGATATTGGCCTAACTAAGACTAGATTAAAAACATCTTATTAATTTTATGCTATACTTTGATTTGTAAAGATTTGTTTTTGCTTAATCTGTGTATTTCAGTTTGCGTAATATTTTGTTAATATGTGGGTAAATTGTGTAATTTTCTTTGTTTTAGTTTTTTTTTTTTTTTTTTTACTTTTTTTTTTTTTTAAACATTTGTAGGGTGAGAGAGATCTAGACTCTATCTTATCTTATCTTAGGCCTATATAATACAGACGTTACTTCAAAAAAGAAGATGATTACGTCCTATAGGCTATACTAGGTCACGCGTCTATATTATAGCCTGCGAAAAAATCGACGATAAGAATAAGTTTAATTTAATTTATATTATTTCCCCGATTATTTTTTTAGGACTAGATCTATATTTAGAGTAACCCCGTGTAACTTAGGGTATAACCGAAAATCGTGTTAGTCAGTCTGAAAATATAAATCTAAAACTATTTATAGATCTATATTTGCCATTTCCGTGTTTCCCACAAAATAACGCGTGAACCGTCACGAGAAACGGGAAATTCAGCTGATTATAGTTGATTATACTTATACTTATTTATAGTGATAGGTTGATAGATCTAGATTGTGTAGATCTACTATTATACTAGATATATAGATCTCTAGATCTACTAATATAGATCTAGACTATCTTAGAGTATCTAGATCCATAATCTGGTTCTAGACTAATATCTAGATAGATCATAGTAGGATAGAATTCTTCATCCGTAATCTTCGACTTCGGACTTGACGGAAGGTCGGAATAGATGATCAGATCTATCTAGACTAGCTAGAGTCTAGTACTAGTAACTAGAGTAGTAGAGAATCTCCTAGACTGATTATTAATTAGTATTTATAATTATTAGTCAGATCTAACTCTTACTGAAGTTACTCAAAGTTACTCACTGATGATGTCATTGAATTGATGTCTGATCAAATCATGATCTAGACTAGAGAATCTAGATTATTCTAGATCTAGAAAGCGGGGTAATTATTAAGCCAATTTAGTTGATAAGGACAAAAAATAAGCCACAGAATATACTCTATTAGTCTATATAATTATTGTAATATATATTATAATATATATAATAAGGGGGTTCATTTCACTCATCATCTCTGTCACAACTGTTTTGACTGTAGACACTGTAGTGTGTGACAGTGTCATAGAGTGTGTGACACTGACTCACTGTGTCAGTTATTTAATATTATTATATTAATATTACTTCATAAAATTATAGATCTAATTTAGTAATTATGAAGACACAATAAAGTCCACAAAATTATTCTTGGTATTTAATAATTAAATAATTAGATCTAGTAATTCTAGTTCTAATTCTTCTAGACTGGATCTAGAAATAGATCTATACTATAGTTAATCTAGAATTAGTGATATTTTAATATAATTTTGCAATATTGAATGTCAGGGTGACGAGGTTTTTAATAATTTAAAAGATTATGGTTCATTAACCCAAGCCAAGGAAAGTTAATTTTCTGTTTTTCCCCTCTCACATATAATTTTTATTGATTTTGGGGAAACTCCGATAGTTTTTCAAATTTTAGTTATTCACATATTTAAATTTTAAATTCTGCGTAAAAAGTTGTAATATCATTTTTTATTTAAATGCTCAGAAAATTTTATATTTAATTTAACAAATTAGACATTAAATTCTTCACATCTAAAAAAAACGGGGTTCTGCGAGATGGTTATAGTTTTTAAAGACGTGACGTCACAAGTACGTTGGCTAAAGCTAGATCTAGCCCTATATATAACCGATAAACTCTCTAGATCTCGATCTATCGGATCGCTTTTATTCTTACGTTTCACAGCTAGATCTAGTATCCACGTTGATTTAAAATCGGTCTTTGTTTATAAATAAGGGCGTTCTTATCAGAGCATAGGGCCATGGGCGATCGTCATGCACGGGGCCCTTTTTGCCTTAGCTGTAAGGGTATAGGCTACTATATGTCATCACGCTTAAATTATGGGCTCATCCGTTTCTTACGCTGTAACAATAACAATACTGTATGTCCGCCTTGTATACTTGTATGGTAAGTGTTCTTCATTAACAGAATCAAGTAAAAAGTAAAACACTCGCGCACTACTAATATTATGTCTCTTCTCTCACTCTGAAAATTGAAGCCAATTAGACGTTCCATAAGAACAAAGTGTGCTATTAGAGCTACAGTGGTCCATACACATTCCAAGACCCGACTTATACGGAAGGGCTATACCACAGGTGTTACAAAAATTAATTTAAAAAATTCTCCCACGTTTTGTTTTGTTTTCAACATGGTGACACAGGTTTTCCCAAAACCACAAGATGTCTTCACAATAGCCTATTGGAGAAAAAAACACAATATGTCATCGTCAAATTTTCTCAAAGCCTATTAGCCGAAATAGCTGTACAAGTACATCAACTGGTTCAATACAGGCTAGGTTACAGTACCCAAATAAGGAATCCTTTTCATACACCCTCAATCCTTTTTTTTTCGTTGCAGACTAGATTAACAGTATATTAAATGTATGCGTACCAATAATAGTGCTTTAAATTTTGACACTTTTAAAAATTACTGTTTATCATAAATAATTTGGTATTCGGAGTTGGGGTTAATTCTAGATCTAGTAAAATAAAAAAAAGGCCTACCCTATAAACATGCCCATTAGGGGCCAACATCAGTTTTGATTAGGGTTATCCCCCTTTGCCCTAATTGCAGCCCTAAATAGCCCCTATGGTGCCCTAATGGGCGCGGGTACTGTTTGCACATTGGCGCAATTAGGTTTCCATTAGGGCCCAATATGGGCAGCCCTAATCGTACCAATGTGGGCCCAGAATGGGTAAAACCACATCCGGATTAATTGGGGATTTCCCGAATCGCGCCATAATCAAGCCCATACTAGCCCCAATGGTTTAGTAACTGAGATTTTCATTGGGGTTCAATTAGGGAAAAACTTTATTATGCCCTTATGGTCCCGTTACTAGCCCTAATGGTTTAGTAAATACTGTATTATTAGGGTTTAGTTAGGGATAACCCTTATTGTGCCAATATTGTTCCGATGCTGGCCCTAATGGTTTATTAACTGAAATATTTATTAGGGCTCAATTAGGGATAACCCTTATTGTGCCAATATCGTTCTGATACTGGACCCAATGGTTTAGTAACTGAAATATTTATTAGGGCTCAATTAGGGATAACCCTTATTGTGCCAATAGCGTTCCGATACTGGACCCAATGGTTTAGTAAATGAAATATTCATTAGGGCTCAATTAGGGAAAACCCGTATTGTGCCAATGTAGTTCTGATGCTGGCCCAAATGGTTTAGTAATGTATTTTTCTTTTTATATAGATGATGTATTATGCTCTATGTTCAGATGCAGCTCAATTAGAATGAAAAAACTACTTTTTTTTATATGCTATCATGCACTGGTGTCAGTCAACATATTTGCACGTTCTAATCATTCATTCTTAAATTAAACTTACACAACTAAGCAATATTTTTTTTTAAATTTTTATTCATGGAATAATAAACTAACACAAAGAGAAATATAACAGCACAAACAATATATTAAGACATCATTCTCATTCAATTCTTAGCATTCTTTACAGACAGGCTTCAAGGCTGGCGGCAATAATTTCAACATCAGTAAAGCGATCATATGTTGACTTCCACACAGCAGCTGAAACAAACAAAATAATAATGATTATTGGTCATGCAACAAATCTACTTTAATCTAGCTGTAATAATAAAAAATCAGACCATTAAATAACATGAAAAAAAAGCTGAAGATATTGGGCTCAACCCATGAAAACATTAAGAAACTGGAACAGACACAAAATAGAGCAGAAATAGACTCAAAAGTAAAATAGCAATTATACATGAAACACTGAACCATAATCTTCAAATACAAAATATAATAAAATACTCAGACACTTAAGATAAAGGCACATTCCTCATTCCATATATATGCTACGACAAATTTGTACAAATACTTCTTCGCTAGTGCTATTAGAGCATGGAATGGGTTGCCTGAGCTAGCCAAGAAAACCAGTGACTTAGCAGAATTTAGGTCATTGGTTAATATGCAGACGCGTAGGACATAATCTTTTTTTTTTT
>JADKLZ010071522.1:2243230-2287153 GCA_021533235.1 Biomphalaria straminea | reverse complement strand
ATAGATATATATATATAATTAAATATATGGCTCCTTGTGCCTCTAGCTAGAGACAGGACAGAATCCGGAGTGACTGATCTTCAGTTGCATAGCAGGCTTCTCGTATTTCAGTATTACATTTAGACTACTTATCTTGCCCAGAGTCAGATAATAACCATCTAGATTAGGATGGGGGTAATAGCTTGTGCAAAGCATTCCCTAAATAAAGGCCCAATATTTTTGTTGAAATAATTTAAGGATTTGTAGAAATAGCCTACTTGCCTTAAATAAAAATTCATGACAAATATAAGGGAGTGAGTATTCTATAATTTAATACGGTAGCCTGGGGAATTTTAGTTTAATCTTTTTACTTTATTACAGAGTTCTTTGTTTAGATAGTAAATGTGTCATACATAGATGTAAGAATTTATTATATCAGGTTAATAGAGTTCCAAGGTTCAAACGAAATAATAATATATATATATATACACCATTGAACTTAATGGCTTTGTAGGTCACTATGTCTAAAAATCTAAATCTATTAATTAAATGTCTTTTTTTTTTACTATTATTAGTTTGCAATACACTTACTGACTTTTTTTGTAAATATAAATGTGCCATTTAATTTTATAATGGAAGAATAATATACTCATTATTTAAAATCTGGTATAGAATTTGTAGTTATTGCCATATTCAAGTCATATTTTCAACTCATTAAAGTTTTAACTTATTTTAGTGCATGTTATTTTATATGTACAGCAAAATATTGAAATAAAATATTATTTATAATTATATAATTTATTCTTGTAGATCTTTAAATTCCCTGCATTTTGACACATAATATTGATAAAATGCAGTATTCAGCACAAGTAAATAAAATCAAAACATTACTTGACAACTTTGAAAAAAAATGAGCATATTCTCTGTGTGTACATTTACATTTTTAGTAAGTTTAGTCTCTGGGATTCTTATAGTTTTTCTTTAAATGTCCTTCAAAAACACACATTTTGAAGGCCTTAGAATAAAAAAGGTTTTTAAAAATGTCACTTTCTTAATATTTAGTTATTTGCATAAATTTTGGTATCCTCTGTTTTAGAATCATAAGTTCCATTTGTGACCATTTGGAAAATCGTTTTTGGGTCCTTACTTTATCTGCTATATGATGTTTGCAAAAGTAAACACATTAAAGAATTCTTTTCTTTTTAGGTATTTGGATTACAGTTGATGCTATGGCTTCACAGTATGAATCTGATTTGTTTTCTGGGTATGCATTTAGTTTTTATTTTGATTATTAAATAAGATTGATGTAGTTGTTAGATACATTTTTTTTCTTAATAGCAATGGTGCATGCTTTTTTATGTTTGCAAATATTAAAAATTGTGTGGGGTAAAAGGTATTATTACTATTATTGCAAAGCATAAAGGTTAATATATATTTTTTATTGTTGGCATGACAGAATAAACATGGGATCATATTTATAACTGTTTTTAAAAGCTATTAATAATAAGGCTTGTCTTTGGGTCTGAAGATTAATGAGGAATGCAGTATACACCCTTGGCTAATTAAATGTTTTTTTAATAAAAGCTATAATAGCATCACTAAGGTATTTAGGTTATTGAGCAGGTGAAGAAAGTGTGTAGAAATTCTGGTAACCGGTCATTTCATCCTCGGTCACTTCATCCCTGGTCATTTCATCCTTCTGTCATTTCATCCCCTGGTCACTTCATCTCCTGGTCTTTTCATCCTTCTGTCATTTCATCCCCCTGTCATTTCATCCCCTGGTCATTTCATCCTTCTGTCATTTCATCCCCCCGTCATTTGATCCCCTGGTCACTTCATCTCCTGGTCATTTGATCCCCTGGTCACTTCATCTCCTGGTCATTTCATCCCCTGATATTTTCATTGTCTGAACCTTTTAATTACGAAATAGTAATTATAAAATTAAAATTAAATGCCATTAAAAGCTAAAAAAAAATTAACATGTATAAATATAGAAGTAATGTAAAAAAAAGTGTTTTTGTGTTCATGTACATCAGTAAGATAGATATGCTATCGATCGTAAGTACAGAAGACGATCCATCGATTCATATTGCCAGTGTTGTATATTTAAGAAAGAGCAATTGAAAAATATAATAAAGTGAAACATGGTCATACTTCCACCACACCTTGGCCTTTGATGATAAGTTATCAGTGGCATGATCATAATTATTGTAATCGCACTTCTATCTCTCAAAAGATTTCCACGACTTGCACCACACCTTGGCCCTTGATCATTACATCATGTGTAGGATAATATTATAATATTACATCCCCTCATCCAATAGAAGCGCTATAGCAAAGTAAAGTAAAAAAGTAAATTTCCCCTTTCAGATCTTGTGGTCTATAGGGCAGATGATGTAAAGGACATCTGATTCTGTGCCCTATGGTTAACGAGGATGTCATGTGTCCAGCACAATGACCAACCTCCTTTACTTTTCCCCAACTAATGTCAGGTAACCATTAGAGCTGGGTGGACTCAGAAGCACCCAAGGATCCCAAAAATAAAAATCCCAGTCTTCACCGGGATTCAAACCCCGAACCCCAGGTTCAGAAGCCTAGCTCTTTACCGCTCATCCACTGTGCCTCCCATAGCAAAGTGCACACACAGATTTACAATATAATATAAGATTCCTCATTAATAATGCATTATTAACATGTCATAACATGTCAAAAAGCATTCTACATAATCTTATTTATATATAAAATATTTGATTGAGGATGAAATGACCTGAGATGAAGTGACAGCGGATGTAATGACCGAGAACCAGAAATTCTATAAAACTTGAGGAGGTCAAGAACTACAAACTTGCCTCATCCCCTAGCAGTGACCAGGTACCATCTACCTAAGCCAACCAGATCTACAGAAAGTCTTTATTGTTATCTGGCCTCTCCATTGATACTCAGGGTAATGTGGTTATACATTACTTCCAAATTACGCCCACGTACATCTCTTTCCTTAGTGATCAAACTAAACTAGTCTGGTTTGATACTAGAATTGAACTCCTCATTGAAGTTTTATTAGCAGTTTTAATTTCTTCATATTTTTGTTCCACCGTACCACTTAGCATTATGTTCTGAAATTATTTTTTTCTTGCTTTTACCAACCCTACCCAGTGATGAGCTAAATATTTAATGTTTTTTTCAACACTTGTTCCTCAACTTCTCTTTAGTTCTTTCATGTCATTCATAACTTACCTGCACCTAACAATGAATATCAGGGTATACTGATACATTTAATTTTTTTTTTTACAGAACTTCAGATGAAAATGAGCTGGCAACTGAAAACAAGACCGTTGATGATTACTATGGTGAGAAATTTGTTTCCTTAAAATACATTATGGGCTGGCTGTGTTAATGAATTGACTAGTGTTACCTTACCTGTTACCTATCCCTTAGTCTGGTGGACCGTTGGGGCACCAAGCAAGACTTGTGGACCAGCTTTCTCCATTCCTCTCTATCCTTTGCCCTGATTAAAACCTCGTTCAATGGTAGGCCTGTCCATTCTTTGATGTTGTCTTCCCACCGCTTTCTCTGTCTGCCTCTTTTTTTTTTTCCTGGTACTGTTCCCTGGAGGAAGGTCTTTGCGAGTCCCGAAGATCTTGTTACATGGCCATCCATTTAGTGCTTTCGTTTCTTCACAGTATTTAGCAGGTCATCATGGGGTCCGACCGCTGCCGTAACCCTGTCTCTAATCTCTTGATTTGTGATGCGGTCTTTAAATGTGATGCCTAGGATCCTTCTGTGACAAGTCTACAAAACCTTTCCCCCACTTTTGAAACTCAACCTCGTTATTGAAGATGACCTTCGCTCAAAAAAGATTTCACCTGGCATTATTTTTCTGAAGGCAGCGCAAAAATGGTTGTTTCCTTACAGCTGAAAATGCGCTAGATTTTGTGTGTAGTGACTATTTTCTATAATTAGAGCCATTATCAGCCTAATGTGTAGGCTACACCCCTCCGGGCCCTCTATCACCTAAAATCTTCTTGTAACAGTAAGAGTGACCTAGCATGGAAAGTCTGTAAATCATCTAGATCAAGCTAGTTATAGTATCTAGAGTTAGATTGTAAGTTAAATCTAGTGAAGATAATTAGCACCTAACCTGAATTCAATTTAATGATCTCAATAATCTAATGTCTAGATAACTCTAGAAATACGCTAAACTTATGCTAAATCACTAGAATCTAGCCAATCTAGGGAAGATAATTCACACAGCCATGAAAAGCCCGCAAATTTTAGTGACTTATCTTATTATAATACAGACGTTACTGGTAGTTAGAGCTATGTCACAAGATCAGATCATGAAAGTAGATCTGTGTCCATGATTATGAGCTAGTTTAGGTGACAATAAGAAGGGAAAATGAGGTGTGAATAATGAAGATAGCGTGGGTCTGGCGGGAAGGTTATAAAGTTTTGGGAAAGAGATAAGAAAGATAGAGTTTGGCTAGTCAGTTGAAGTCAAGTTCAGAGTTGGGAATGAGAGCTAGATGTTACTAATACAAAGTAAAAAGCTAGATAGTTGGTTAGTTTTAGTTTTATTTGATCATTACCAATATTATAGTAGGACTTGAGGTCAATGACAGTAAAACTAAGTACATCACAATTACAAAAGACGATCAATTCACATTCATCAACTATTAGCAGATTCTGGATTTGTAGATTTAAAAAAGATTGTTGTGTATACATTGTTGCTGTATACTTAACTAAAAATTAGAAAATTTAAGGCCGTCATGTTTTACTGTCATATTTTGTATACTGAGTAAAATAACTTTTGAATGACTAGAGAATAAATTTAGTCATTGTTTCAAATATTGTTCAAATTTCTGCAAATAGGTTTTACATAAAAAGGTTGATAACCCCTGATCAAAATAGTAGATTGGATTCAGATCTGGATGATCAGCTGATATGTAATAACAATGCATGAAAACATTTAATGCTAAAAAATAAACTTACAAATCTTCTGGAGGCTAAACTAAACATAAATAAAATTCAGTTTGATTTATCTGTAGGGTCAATAGTAATATCTATTTTGATTTAGATCATATATATTTATATAATCAATGTTGAAATTTATACTTTGATTTCTATTTACCATGGGAGGGGAAGACATCCTGTAATGTTGCTAATTGGCAAATTAATTATTGTCTCCATTTTCTTTGAGTTTTTCAATATTTATATTTATAATGAATATTAAAGATGTTTATTTTATTGTATTTTCTTTTTAGACTATCATAGCATATTTTTTAAAAAGACGTTGGATCTGTGTCTGGAACCTCTTGAAAGTGTGGAATGCTCAAATAGAACTGCTCACAATTCATTGATAGGTTTACATAAATTTACTGTTGAGAATTTACCCCCCTCTTACCAACACAGCCAAATGTTTAATTTGGTCATGGCATTAGCTGATCTTGTGGTGATGATACAAGTCCCAGATGAAGAAAAAAATGTCTATTTACAAGGGTCAGGGAAGGTTGACGAGGTTTTCTTTAATAAAAAAGAAAATCGCCTATGCAGTTGTTTCAAGTGTACAACTAGCCAGAATCCATCCAAGGAATGGGGGACAATACGAATCGTGACCTCAGCCAACTTGTTTAAAAACTGCAAAGAAGCAACTCATTACAGGTGTACCCTGTTCTTTGACGAGGGAGAGGATAAAGTTGCCCATGTGAGGGGAAGTTATATTGTTAAAATGAAAGTGGAAGAGGACTTGTGCAAATTTGTTTGTAACACTTGTGATATGGATCTTGTCAGAAAATTAGATACTCATCTTAATGTTTTTATCAAATATTGGAGTGCTGCTGTCGCCAAATATTATCCAACAGTTAAATGTATGGATGAAAAACTGATCATTGCTGTCTGTCATCCGCATGGATGTAAAAAACACATTAGCATAGGGAAGTGGTCAAAGTTAAAGCCTCATGCTGAATATGATGCTCCAATGTGTCCGGGATGCTCAGGTTCTTACCTCCTTTTGCCCATTTTTGATTTGAAACCTGATGATCTTATTTAGATCACACTAATTCTGATTTGCCTAAGTTTATTTTGGTGTGCATTAACATTTTTTTTTCTTTGTACTGACTTTGTTAAATGTACCAGAACTAGGCAAAACAAAAATTAAAAATCTTGTCCATTTGTTTCCATTTTTGATGACTATTTTTTTATTTGTTAGCATTAATAAAGAAATCAAATCTTTTATGTACAATAGCTTAAACAGATAAGACTATTTCATTCATATATTTAAAGTTATTATTTATTATGTCTTATTTTCTTATATAGTACATTTTTGGAATGTTGAACTGTGCATTAAAATATATTTTTCAGGATGTGTATTTAAAAAATCTATTAATTGCCCTATTTAAGGAAAATTTGAATGCAACAGAGCAAATTTGCCTAGGATTATTAATCAAGAAATGTTTATGGATTGTCATTTCCCCCAACATTTAATCACATTTCTTTCATAAGGGATGTTATGACTATTTGATTTTTCAAAAATCCAACCAAGTTTTAAGCAAGGCAAACAAATGTCATTTAAGAAATATTTTGTGAATTTCCTAATTGTGTTAATAATATAAAAAAAAAACAAACTTGTTTCTGTCTTGTAAAGGAGTTGTAATTAAAAACTTTAAACAATCACAATTTTTTAGATAAATTTTAAAGCTATATACTGGTAAAGAAACACGCAATGAATTACATGTTTCTTTAAATTTGAAGAGTAGAAACATGCAGGATAGTTGGGAATGAGCGGCTGGATTTTTACCTGGGACCACAGAGACGATGGTCATGACTCACAAGACAGTCAGTGTTCTTATGTTTGTTAGTCATAAAAATAAATGGCAATATCTTGAATTCAGAATGTAGGATTGTCATATTTGTCTAGAGCTTCCTTATCTAGTGTTCTTTTTATTGTTTGCTGTTTTCTTGATAATTGATAGTGAGAAGATGTTGTAAATTGTCTTTTAGGTGTTGATGGTCATGCCCCAGTCTTTGGACCACTTATAAGTTGTAGACAATCTTTTGATATTCCTACAATCAGAGATGATTAAGGCACTTATTACAGCCAAATGTCCAGTAGATGAGCTAAGTTGTAGTGTCAGGAGTGTTTCTGAACCATTGCATTTCAGCTCTACTTTGTTCAGCAGTGGTGTGTTCCTGTATATGTGTTAAAACATTTTATAATACTTAAATCTCAATGAGCAAAGAATACAAATATTTATTCTTAATGTTTACTTCAAATAAACAGATAACATCAGGAAATTTAAAAGAAAGTATGTTTTATTGTGTCAAGTCTCAAATTTTGTATTTAAATTGTTGTATCCTTTCAGTAGCCTGATTAAATCAAATGTACCACACACTTCTAAGAGTTATACATTTAAAACTATATCAGCATCAATGACATACTCCCCATCCCATGATTAAAAATTTTAAACATATACAACTAATTAGCAATCTACAATTCCGACAGGAAAACAAAAAAACACAATGGAAGCCTACAATGAACACAATCACACTCATAATAATAATAACAAAAAGATAAACAAATAATAAACATTTAAAAACTTCTAGAAGTACATCCAATATAGAAATATGTAAACTAGATACAGAATTGATCACTATTATGTCTACAATGTAAAATCGCCAGGCATTACTTCAAGAAGTAACCATGCTCACAAAAATAGACAACAAAAACAGACTTTCAAATCTGATACACAGAGTCAGGAACTGTTGATTTTTTACATGTAGGGTTCAAAATGATGGATACTGAATTATGTAGATTTCCCAACACTGAACTAGGGAAAATCAAAGATCATTGTCTCTAATTTTCGTTTGAATTATGTTAATATACTTATTATTCGTGAAGATTTAAACCACAAAATCATTAAAAAATACAATAAAATAACAAAAAGTAATGACTAAGAATAAATCTATGCATAAACAGTTCAGTAGTAAATGACTAAGAATAAATCAATGTGGGACACTAAAAAAACATACATTTCAAGAACAATAAAAGAACACTAGAAAATAATGGAAATAAGCCTGAATAAAAGAGGAAGTATACATTCACAAATTCAAGGGCAAGTTAAAAAATAGATATTACTAGTGTCCATGTTTGTTCTACGCTCTTTTAACAAAAGAACATCTCTGAAGGAGTTTCACATGATATTTGTGATAGATGTGTGATTGACAACTGACAACTTTGTAATATAATCAGACTAGATGATGATTGTCCAGAAGACTAATTGCAGACAATGACAGGAGGTAATAAGAAAAGATCTAATGTTTACACACAATTGGCTTTTCACTAACATTGATCATTTGCCCCCCAATAAATTCTTGTTTTTTTTTTTTTATTTATATAGGCCGATGACTTAAAGAAAGGGAAAACTTAATAAAGTGTAACCTTAAATTTTAAAGTAAAAATACACCAAAATATTAAGTCTTGTCAAGTCAAATTAGTACATCTTGCTTACAAAGAAAAATGTTTTAAAAATTGCTAAAATTATTACCGGTACCACTACATTTAGTTTTTAACATCAAATGTAACTAAAAAAAATTTATTCTAAAAAACCAGATGAAAAAAAAAGAATACAAGTACCAATGTAATTTATATGGACTGTGAAGTATAAGAACAGGTCACAATTGATTATCGATTATCAATAAAAGTAAAAGCCTATGTAATTCATAATGTTTCTAGTGTTGTACTTACTTGAGGCTTTATTGAAAAATACTCAAATGCAGAGAATCAGATACACAAAATATATCACAAGCATATGTAATGGAGGAGTAGTGGCTGAGCGGTGAAGCACTTGGCTTCCAAACCTGGGTACGGGGTTCGAATCCTGGTAAAGAGTAAAAAGTAAAGTGTCCCCTTCAGACCTTGCAATCTATGGGGCAGATGATGTTAAGGTCATCTGTTTCTTTGGCCAACAGTTAATGAGCAGGGTGTTATGTGGCCAGCACAACGACCAACCGCCTTTACTTTCCCCAACTTAAGTCAGGTACCCATTAGAGTTGGGTGGACTCAGGGGCGCCCTAAAAATCCCGAAATTCAAAATCCAAGTCTTCACCGGGATTCGAACCCAGGACCTCTGGCTCGGAAGCCAAGTGCTTAACCATTCGACCACCGCCCCCCCCCTGGTAAAGACTGGGGATTTTTTAATTCGATATTTTCTGGCGCCTCTGAGTTTAACCAGCTCCAATGGGTACCTAACATTAGTTGGAATAAAGTAAAGGTGGTTGGACGTTGTGCTGGCCACATGACACCCTCATTAACCTTAAGCCACAGAATCAGATAACCTTTACATCATCTGCCCTATAGACCACAAGGTCTGAAACGGTAACTTTACTATACCATGTGATGATGATGTTATCATCTTGTAAACTAGTAAGTGGTATTGTCTGCAAAAGAAATTTACAGCCTCTTAGGAAAAAAAAAATCATTTACTATACTGAAAAAAATGTTAGTTAAAAGAATGTGAATATAGCTATAGTTTAAGCTAGTTATTGGTTGTCTACAATGATACTTTCTAAGCAGTCTTTGAAAGTATGTGGTGACACAATGGGAATAATATGTATTAATCTAAACACAAATCCAAAAGGAAATTTAGTAATTGAGAGTTTTTTTGGTTATGTTGGGAAAATAGACATGAAATTGAGGCAAGGAAGAAAGTGAAACAGGGGCATTTATAGTGTTTATTTTTATCACATGATTGGTCTTCGTTTACTTGCATGTGGATCCTGTTTTTATATCGACTCACTCTGTCTGTCCGTCTGTCTGTCGGGTAAAATGTTTGCACACGCTCTTTCTTCCACAAACATTCTCGGATCAAGTTGAAACGTTTGCACAATTAGATCTATTTGTTGTAAATAACAATATATGAAACATTTAAAAAACTGAACAATTAATCAATAGTTATAATAAGTAAATTTTGTTTTATATACAAAGGGAGACTTCCTGCAGTATTAAGATCTATGGATAAGATTTCTTTAAAAAAAATTCTGATCTGAAGAAGAAATAATAAAACGTTGCTACATCAAATATAAAAAGGTGATCCAGAATTAAAAAGAAAGTATATACATAGGTCATTGATGTTGTTAACAGTTCTACCTTCTTAGTGTATTATACCGGGTAATCTCAAGGTTTATTAAGTTTCTTTGAAATTTCTGTATATTAATAAAGTATTCTGATAGTTCAGTCCATAGATGATATTATACAGAGTCTTATAATATCTTATCTTATATAATACAGACATTACTTCAAAAAAGAAGATGATTACGTCCTATGCGTCATGCATTCAGTCATGCATATTAACCAATGACTTAAATTCTGTCAAGTCACTTGTTTTCTTGGCTAGCTCAGGCAACCCATTCCATGCTCTAATCAGTCTAATGGCACTAGGGAAGAAAGAGTCTAGAGTTAATGTTAAGTCATGTGTTTCAATCTTGAGCCTCTGTCAGCCGAGTGTCTAGTTCCAGCTTTGAGAGACACTTGGTTCAAGTTTCTTGTCAGTCTTCTTCAAAGTTTAGGTCAAACTGATTTTTTTTTAAACATGTGATTAGACAATATCTTATATAGTATTAAATGGCCCTAAGCTATTTTAGATCTGGGGACCTTATAAGTCCAGATATTATGTCATTGCCAAATTTTTCTTGGGGGTCCCAAGCTGTAGAATGTGTTGCTAATTAGGCCTAATTTAAAACAAAATTAATGAATTAGTACTAATTAACTAAATAATTGGTAAATTTTTGGATTGATTCTTCTATTGTAATCAACTATGAATAATTATGCAAAATTTGAACTTGATTCGATAATCTGAAATTAGAGAAAAAAAACGTGGGAAAAGTAATAAGGGAATTAAATCCATATATACATACACATCTCTCTGGGAGAAAAAATCTGTATAAACTTTTTACCAGGCCGAGTGAGTTGATATAAGCTTTGTAAAAATGAAGGACTAATTGGATGTTTTTCTTTTCACATTAAATTATATATAATATATTAGGCTTGTCTTTGAGTCCAAAGGTTATAAGGAGTGCAGTATTTTGTTGTGGGAATGCAGCCCTGCTTTGACCTACATATTTTGCCATAGACAGTGCAAATATAACATCAAAATATAAGTGAATTTCCTACTAGATTCTCTTTTTTTGTCTCCATCCAAACATTGTAAACAGGTTTCTAGTGAAATAGTTCAAAATATAATTAGTGAAGTAAAGTACCCCTTTCAGACCTTGTGATCTATAGGGCAGATGATGTAAAGGTCATCTGAATCTGTGGCCTATGGTTAACGAGTTTGTCATGTGGCCAGCACAACGACCAACTGCCTTTACTTTTTCCCAACTAATGTCAGGTACCCATTAAAGCTGGGTGGACTCAGAAGCGCCCAATGATCCCAAAATAAAAATCCCAGTCTTCACCAGGATTCGAACCCGGGACCCCGGTTCAGAAGCCAAGCGCTTTACCGCTCAGCCACGGCACCTCCCAAAATATAATAAAGAAACCTTAAATCTTATGACCCTATGTGTAATACAGTATTGTGATTTAAAATAAAAATCTAATGCAACAGCAATACAAGGTTATATGTATTATTATAGATTCACTAATGTTTTCCTGTGGTCCTTCAAAGTAAAAGTTTGCCCACTATTATTTATGTATTCCTATGAAGTTTTTGACTCAAAGGACAAGGTGTTTAGTTTAAAGAGCTTGAAATTCTGGAAATAGCATAATGGCTGGTAACGGCCTTAAGTTAAGGGGTGGCACTAGTTCAGAAGATTAACAAATGTTGCAAATCCAGCCCAGCATAAATGTTTGCATGTTAATTAAGGAATTTCAATTGTTAAGCATTTACTGACAGTTGGAATGAAAGAATATTTTTGTATGCATTTGTCCATGCACATTTGACCTAAAGAAAAATTATGTTTCAGCAATTCTGTGTGTTTTCTGAAGAAGACTTAAAGTTAGGAGTTATTAAACATCACCTTTTCACCTCCCTTTTCACTTCACAATAGTAAATAAAATTTAATATAATAGTGTTTAGGATAGCTATAAAATCATATCACACCATATATTTATATAATTATAAAAAAATTTCCTTTTCACTTTACTCAACAAGAGTAAATAAAATTGCAATATTAGAATAGTGTATAGGACAGCTATTACATCTCTTGTTAATCTTTACACTTAAAGAGATGTCCTATAAATATAATGGCAATATCTGTCTCTCAGAAGATTAACCTGTATATTTAGTCATATTTAATACAGACAAAAACTCTCATTATCTTTATTTCTCAAATGTGTGTCCAACTGCCTTCAAGAGAAATCACCAACTATATATAATTTGATAATTATTATTATTATAACCCTGTTCCCACGCTGACACTGATGGTGTGCACCAGCACACAGTTCAACACAAGAAATAGATGACATATTGATACAACAGGCAAGGAATGTTATAGATCCGGCTGAAGGTGAACAGCAGGATATGGGAGTCTGAGCTGTCTGGGTCTAAGAGTGATCCTTCAAACTATTAGAGAAAAGTATTGAGGATCTGGAGTGACACTGGGATGTGTGTTGGTGGTCTGTACTAATGTTTAGGTAGTAAAGGACTTGGAGAACTTAAGACAAGACTTCCTGTGACTTGATAGCTGAAGTCCATGTCTCACTGTGTATTTTATTACTGTAAATAAATACATTATCTATTATTACCTCTTTACGTTGAGTGCCTGCCTTCTATATGCTAAACAATTTATAATACCGGTACCTATATTTCAGTGACCAAAAAAACAAAACAATATTCATTCTGAATATTTACCAAAAAATAAAAACATAACAACATATAACGTTTTAAAAAATTCAAGAGACTATATTTTATGTTTTATTATCAAGTCTCAAATTCTTTTAGTAATTGTTTAGTACACTGTTCAATCCTTTCATTAGCCTGCTTTAAATGTATACACATCTATCACTCACTGCTAAAAGAGTACTATATTCAATAAAGCATCAATCACATTCTTTAAGAAAACAAAACCAACAACTGAAACATATACAACCAATAAAATCTACAATTCTGACAGCAAACCAGGAACTAGAACAAAATGGAAGCTTCAACTCAAAATACATTAAAATAAAAGCAAATAAAATATCTAGAGATTGATGGAAAAAAAAAATTACTGTATAATAAAAATGTAATAATGGCAATGTTCTACAAAATATGTAAAGTTTAAAACAAGACTGTAACAACAAAACCAATAAACCTAAAGTAAAAGATAATCATATCTATGGTGGGAATGAAGATGCAATTATAAACGTAGGTACTTCCTTATCTGAACTTGTGCTGACATTCAAACATGACAAGCTCAACAACTTTAATTGTATCCAAATATTGCAAAAAACTGACTATCACATTTATAACAAAATGAATAAAGAATAAAAATGTTAAACTTGTAGAAATACATCCAGTACAGAAATATGTAAATATATCAGAATAGATCATTCTATTATGTCTACATTGTCGAAATTGTCAGTCATTACTTCAGCAAGTAACCACAAGAAAAGACAACAAAAACTGACCTTCAAACCTGACCTACTGAATCACTCCCTGAATCAGGACCTGTTAATTTTTTACATATAGGGTTGAAAAAGATGGATACTGTATTATGCAGATTCCCCAACACTGAATAAGAGAAAAAGTTCACTGTCTCTAATTTTTGTTTGAATTATAACATAATGATTATATGTGAAGATTTAAACCACATTGTTTATACAATGTAATCATGTTATCTAAATTAACTGAACTAGAATTCACTAATTAATTATTAAATGAGGCAGTTTGGCCTGGACAGATTGCATACACCTTAGTTTCATGTTGCCTTATATTGAACTAATCCTATTTGCAACACTCAATAAGCATGCATTGTAGTTTTTGGGCATTTTTTTTCAAAAATCAAAACTTTTACAACCTAGCCCAAACTTTTACAACCTAGTCCAAACTTTTACAACCTAGTCCAAACTTTTACAACCTAGTCCAAACTTTTACAACCTAGTCCAAACTTTTACAACCTAGTCCAAACTTTTACAACCTAGTCCAAATCTCCTGCAGGATGACAAGAGAAGAAGGAGGGCAGGGGTTCAAACCCAGGACCATCAAGAGTACATATCACACAGGAAGGCAGCCATCTACTCAGTCATTCAAAGTGAAGACTAAACAGTCAAATCAGGACATGTATAGTATTTAAGTTTGATATAATTCAATGAGTCACAGTCCTTCAATGTACAATAACTCAATTTTCTATACTTTTGGACAATCATTGATATCAAAAATGGCATTTCCTCATATGAAAGACTGATGCAACATTGATGAAAAATAGATGCAACATGACAGTGTTATATTATTAAATGTTAATTACAAAAAAAAAATGAATACAAAAATTAAAACTATTTGTTATATAAAAGTTAAAAAAAATATATTAATAAAAAAATGTTTTTACTTATTGCAAAAGAATATAAGTGACTGTTTTTTATAATGCTTGTTCTTTTTGTTTGCATTTTAAAATTGTGTATCTTTAACATGGGCAGTAGAGACTAAAATCACTAAAAATACAATAAAATAACAAAAGTAATGACTAAGAATAAATCAACTTGGGACATTAAAAAAACATACTTTTCAAAAACAAGAACACTAGAAAACAATGGAACAATATTAAAAGCCTGAATAAAAGATGAAATTTAAATTGAAGAATTCAAGGACAAGTTAAAACATAGATATTGCTAGTGTCCATGTTTGTTCTCACTGTTCTAACAAAAGAACATCTCTGAAGGAGTCTCACATCAAGATATTTGTGATAGATGTGTGATTATGCCAACAGAAAACATTTTTATATAATGAGACTAGATGACAAGAACACTTGTCCAGAAAACTAAATAAAGAAAATGACAGGAGGTAATTACAAAGGTCAAATAATTACACATAATTTGCATGACACTAACATTGATCATTTGCCCCCCTAGTAAGTGTTTTTCTTTTATTTATATAGACTTAAAGTAAGGGTAAAACTATAACCTCAAATTGAAAGTCAAAATACATCAAAATATTAAGTCTTTGTCAATTCAAATTTACATAGAAATAACTTGAGGCTATAATGAAAAACACTCAAAGGCATAAAATCAGATACACAAAATATATCACTAGCATGATGTTATCGTCTTGTAAACTGGAAAAAGGTATTGTCTGCACAAAAAAAGTTACAGCCTATTGGGAAAAAACAAACTTACTGCAATGAAAAAAGATGTGAATATAGTTATTGGAATGTGTTTAAGCTAGTACAATGATACTTTCTAAGCAGTCTTTGAAAGCTAGTGGTGATACTATGGGAATAATCTGTATCACACTGAACACAAATCCAGAAAGAAATTTGGTATTTAGGACACTATTTTGTCATGATGACATATGTAGCTACAAGAAAAGGAAATGGCAGTGATAAATCCACAAAGCTGAAATGTTAAGAGAACAACTAAGATACACACCACACACATAAAGCTGGGTGCAATAATTAATATATTAAACAAAATACTTCAATATGTGAAAAAAAAATCAAAACAATATATACCAAGTTTTTATAATGAAAAAGTAAATATACATTGTAAGAAAACATTTAGAAAACACTACACAGACATATGAATGAGCATAAGGAATAATGATATGATAATTAATTGTGCAGTTGATTAGTTCAATAACCATTAGTGCTCTTATTAACATGTTCAGGAGAATATACAATCTGAATTGTAGAGCTAAGTCTGATCGTAGTCAACAAACATTACTTAGAAGCAAATAAGTCCTAAGCTCATATTTAAGGCATAACTAGCAGATTTTAACATACAAAGATTCCAGTCTATTATAAGAGTTACAGTAAAAAGGGAGTAAATTATTTGAATCTAGTTATAGGCCTATATGACTACACTAAGGTGTCTGGAGCAGATCTGTCAAATGTGAAGAACAAGAAAATAAAATTCTTTAGTTTGATGAAATGTTCAAGTCAATCGAAAGTGAACATGGTAGAAAAACTTTAGCTGTGTAACTAGCGACACAAGCTACTGATATGCCCCTATAGCCTTTCAATTGTAGCGAGAGGCTTGAAATACTAGCTTTCTCAAGAATGAAATAAAAGAAGAACTACCTGAGCTGGAAATTACTAAACAATTCAACTCATACATTCGAAATATTTGAAACTTTATATCAGTAGTGTGAATGATAAGTATTAAATATGGTAGATACTGTATGAAAATAGGTAAAGGGTGAGTTGCATTATTCATTGAATTTTATATTTGCTCAGATCATTTTCTACAGCTTACTCAAGGTAAAGAGGTAAAAAAACTGTTATCATAATAATGAACATAAGTTTCATCTAATGCACATTATATCTTAAAAATCAATTGTCTTTCCATCAATGCCATTATGATCATTATACTATTTTGATATTCTTAACAAAGGAGAGGGTCTCACTTAAACAAAAAAAGTCAGCAGAAGCACTAAGTATTTACACAGATGACAAGGCCTCTTCTTTAGAAACAATCTTTGGTTTAGAGCCAGCCATCTCAAGTATCTCTTCTAACTCAGGTTGCTCCAATATTGTATCTGGCTGCTCTATAACTGTATCTGTTCTTTTCTCTTTCCTAGAAAGATAAATTATAGGAGTGCAATAGCGAAGAAAAAAACTCAGTAACCTAAACAAACTATTAGTTTTTCTAGCATAAAAAATCTAAATGTCTAAATGAATGAAGGGTCCCCCCTCTCCCATTGTAAAAATTGTAATAAGTGATTTTTAGCTCACCCAGTTCTGTCCCCTGCTAAATGTCTTTAATTACCCACAATGCTAGGCACTAGAATTGGGTGAACTGTATTGATAGTGAACAGACTCACCAGGTCAAGATTTTAAACCTTCAGCAAAACAGCAAAGTCCTCTATCAGGTAATTGCCTCAATCCATAAGAAATAAATAAGTTGAATATTTAGTCTCTTAATGCTCACTGTTTTTGTGGTAGTGCTTTGGAGGTCAAAAATCAACAACGCCTTTGCATTATTGAGTTCTAAAATTAATTCAGTTTTAATTTTTTTGACCACAAAATCTTCAGAAAAGTGCAATTGGGGAAGTACAATTTTCTTTTTCAATTCTCTTGTCAGAGCTCTTGGTTTTTGTTTTATAGGTTTCTAATGCTCTTTTTAAGATATGATAATAATTACATCCTAGTGCAAACTTCCTGCACATTGGCAGGGAATATAAGTGGGAGGATTTTAAACTAGGGATCATCACGACAGCAGTCATCCCTTGTTTTCTGTTATAGATATTATGGGAAAGGGTTTATCTGCGTCTATGCTGCTTTGGGTACTCAACAAACACAATTCAAGCCCCCTTGACAAGTAGCCAAGTGGTTTATACCTACATCCCACAAGAAAGTTACAATTTGCAGTTGTTTTGATAAGTTACTTTTTATGACTTATACAAAACTGCCCACATCCTTCACTTTGACTCTATTTATCCCATACACAAGGCCCAGAAATATTGCCACTGGTATTTTTCACATTATGTAAAACTAACCTGAGACAACTCAGATGTAACAAACAGTGACAACCAGCACCAGCAAACAAAAGCAAGCCACCAATGTAGAAAGACATATCGTATTGTCCAGTGGAGTCATACATTTTACCTGGATAAATCAGAAAGAATGATATCTATAGTTAGCCAGAAAAAATAGCATATGGAATTAAGTCAGAAAGAATAAAATATGGAATTAAGTCAGAAAGAAGATCATATGGAATTAAGTCAGAAAGAAGAACAACAAAAAATTGATGACAAGAATCAAGAAATTCTTTTTTTTTAAATATAGTCTGTTAAAAGGGCTATTTATGAATGCAATATTTTATGAACAAACATTTTAGAAAAACAATCAATAGTGAGTGAAGATTTGTTTTTGTTTCTGTTACAATTATAGAGATTAACCACATTGATCCTATGGTTTAGATATATGAACATTTCAGTCAATCTAAAAAGCTTGTCTTTTTGAGTCCAAAGATTAAAGAGGAGTGCAGTACTTCAAACATCTATGCAGTCCAAGCTACAAGTGTTGTCACATCCAACCCAGACAATACCTTTATCTTTGTCAATTTAAGTTCTTTCTCAGTCTTCTATGTCAATCTTCAGCTTTAAGCCATGCTGCATTTTATACATTTTCATAAAATAGTAAGTAAAGTATGTGAGATTTATCTTGCTTGAGCATTTGCAAAAAATTTATGGATCTAAAAAAAAAGTTCTTTTAATTGATTTAACCCTTTCGAAAGATTTATAAACTAAAAAAAAGGCTTCTTAACTGATGTAGCAGTAGTAGTACCACTCTGGTATTTATTTTCAGGGAAATTAACTCAACTATATACCATTCAATCTCTTTTTTTCAATCTCTTTTTTCATAGTCCTGCATATTGTTACTGGGAGGTTGTCTCCCTTACACCATATCCATTTCAAATAATAGTGAATTGACAAGTTGATGAATACAAATATTTCCTAAAACTGCAAGCAATAGTACTGATTACTTTAACATCCACATTTAATATAAAAATCTTAGTTTTAAGATGTAGTCATTCACACAAAATTAGCTATTTTTCAATGGTACAACCTAATTAATAGTGACTTTTGCTTACCAGCCATTGGAGGGCCAGCCATTCCAGCTATTCCTCTCACCATGGACAAAAGTCCAAAAGCATTGGTCAGTTTTTCAAGACCCATGCGATCACAGATAACAATGGAGGACAGAGAAATAAATGCGGCTGAAAAAAAAAAAAACAAAACTAATTACATTCTTTACCTTCACACTGTTTAAAACTTAAATTGGGTTTTTTCTACCCAATGTAACAGTTATCTACAAAGTTAACTGAAGTACACTTCTGTTTGTTTTGTGGCTTATAAGTAAGTGAAATAAATTATGATGATTATCTGCTTACTACAGGCAAAAAAAAAACAACAACACTAACTAAAATTTTATGGACATATTATAAGGGTCTCAGGACTTGCAAAAATCTTCCTTCAGGGAACACTACCAGGAAAAAGAAGAAGATGCAGATGAAGAAAAGGATAGGAAGACACCATAATAGAATGGACTAGTCTGTCATTGAAAGACATTCTATCAAAGGCAAAAGACAGAAAGGAATGGAGAAAGATGGTCAATAGATCTTGTGTCTTGTCACACCTGTCAACCAGACTAAGGGGTAAATGATAGTGAAAGTAAATTAGACTATCAACTAGTTTAATAATATCTATGGATATCTTTATCTGTAAGAGATTTAGAATACTTTAACATATCCTGATAGATGTGTATTGTTCAGTTAAACCTCAAGACAAATGTAAATGTGATAAAGCAAAATGAGGTTTGCAATATTTTTAGTAATCTTTAAATACCATTTGTTTAAAATTGTATTTGTCTTTATAAATAGAATTCTGAAATGGATCTCTAAATACTAATAATTCTCATATACCTCAAACTTATACAATTATGTAGTGTAGTCTAAAAATGGGGAATTCATGCCACTTTGGATATTTCAAGAGAAACCTTAGCCTACCCAAACACTTTCCCCTAACCAAAGTGTGTCATGAATGTCATGAGATTTGCATGACACATCCATAGACAATACAAAACAAATTTACTATCATTTACCAATGACAGAGGACGCGGTGGCTGAGTGGTAAAGCGCTTGGCTTCCGTACTGGAGGTCCCGGGTTCAAATCCTGGGGAAGGCTGGGATTTTTATTTCGGGATTTTCGGGCGCCTTTGAGTTCACCCAGCTCTAATGGGTACCTGACATTAGTTGGGGAAAAGTAAAGGCGGTTGGTCATTGTGCTGGCCACATGACACCCTCGTTAACCGTGGGCCACAGAATCAGATGACCTTTACATCATCTGCCCTATAGACCACTAGGTCTGAAAGGGGAACTTTTTACCAATGACAGGCTAAAAAGAGAAAAGTGAACGCATGGCCAACCATGTCTAACATAGCATTGCACCTTCTTAGAAGACCTATCATCCATTGGTACTAAATGGGAAGGGGCTGTGGAAAGTAACCTATGACCAATCACTGCAGAAGAATTCAAACACTATGTGTGAGTGGATCCAAGTATAATAAAGTCGATAATAAGCATTAAATTTGAGCTACATCCAGGACACAGTGCAACCCAGTGTGTTCATATAGCACAATTGTCTTTTGCCATAAATAGTTTTGAAACTGGATCTTGTAAACTTGAGATTTTGCTGTTCAAAGCAATAGTACTTTAAAATTATTTTCAAAAATAATAATCATACAAGGTAACTAAAAATGTCTTCTAAAAATAAAGAAAGAAAGGATTCTTGTTTACCCATTCCTAGACCAAATACAGCAGCATTGGTAGCAAGCAGAGGATAGGTGTTACAGAATGGCACTAAGGCAGTGACTACACCACACAATGCTATTGATATATAGGTTATAATCAAGCTGTCAATCAAGTGAAGGTCAGCAAGCTTGCCAATCAAGACACGCCCCACAGTGTTGGTAATGCCTGAAATAATATACATTGTAATGGTAACAAATTAGGTCCAATGCAAATTTTGCTTCAAGGTAAAGTTAGCACCATGATACATCAAATACACATTTTGATGAGTATAATGGAAAAAAACTTTCTTTTTGAGATCTAGAGGTTCAAAATTTGACAGCTGTGTTCTGTTTACTGTTATACCAAACTAAAGATATCAAAATAATTAAACAAAGAGTTCAATTTAGAACTAGTATATCATAGAGTTCTAGCTAAAATAAGAGACGGTAGTAATAACATCAGCAACTACACTACATTATATACAATAAAGTAAACAGCACTAATTTCTACTGCTGTAACATTTCATATTGTTACAAATGAACAGTGACAAGTAGAGGTCAATGTGTGACCCCCGGCAAGATGACAAAGCAGCCAGTCTTCTCTGGAATCTATGCGTATAAACAAAGACATGTGACATGTCCTCACATGTTGTTCCAGAAGATTTAAGCAGTGTTTGCGCAACTTTGGAGGAGGGATTAGGGCCTCTATATAAGCCAGAATGTTAATGTGAAATTAAGTCATAGGTAGTTGTCGATAGAGTCATCGGTATAGTCGTTACTGTGGTCTACTGTGCAAGACAGTAGAAGAGAGATGTGTAATATTTTTATTTGTGACTACTAGTACATTTAGCCCGAAAATTCAAATTATGTAACAATATTATATACAGGAATAAAGAGAAAGAAATCATGTCACAAGTTTTGAGGTGTGGTGGCTGAGCAGGTAAAGTGCTTGAATTCTGAACCGGGGCTCCTGGGTTCAAATCCTGGTGAAAAAATAGGATTTTTAAGTTCAAGATCTTTCTGTGCCTCTGAGTCCACACAGCTCTAGTGGGGTACCCTACATAAGTTGGGCAAAAGAAAAGGTGGTTGGTCATTGTGCTGGCCAAACATGACACACTCATTAACTGTTGGCCACAGAAACAGATGACATTTACGTCATCTGCACTACGGATTACAAGTTCTAAAAGTGAAACTTTAATTTTATGTCACAAACTTAATTTAATTAGACATATCTAAGGATACAATTTGAGTTTATTTTAAATTTTTTGAAAAAAAACAAAACAATAATGTTTTCTTGTGGTCCTCCAAAGTAAAAGTTTGCACAATATTATTTGTGTGTTTCTATGAAATTTGTATTCAAAGATAAGGGGTTCAATTTGAAGTCACATTAATTTCATCTCACATTTGAGTATTTTTGAAAAAGACTAGGGGAAAGGTATTTTATTACATGATGCTTACATTGTACTAACTCTTTCAGTGCAAGCTATTTTGATAGAAACAATTGAGTTTTGCTAAACAAACAAAAATCTGCAGGGTGGTTAGAGTTACTAGAATTAATATAACTTTTTTACTTAATGATATAATATAAGATATTTCATTTTATTTTAAAAAGAAAATAGGTCTCCACCAGAAGCCAAGCAGATGGGCAAGACATGGGGACAGTTGGAGAGACTCGCCCAGAACCGAGATGCTTGGAGAAAGCTGGTTGGTGGCCTATGCCTCAGTAGGGACCACAGGCAGAGATGAGATGAGATGCGCTCGCAAATATACTCCTTGAGAGTAGCTCGCACTGAAAGAGTTAAATGATTTCCTTTTCATGTTATAGTTTAGTAAGCCTAAACTTCATTTGGAATTATACATCATAAAATTAAATGGGTAACTGCCAAAGTGTCATAAAATATGATTATATTATTTACAACAGCAGTGCCATAGCCTGTCTCATTTCAGGCACATAATGATAATAATAATTTAATTTATAGAACGCTGTTAACAAACAAAATATTTATAGTGAGAAACTTACCTATAATGGATATAAGAAAGGTTGCTTGTGATTTGTCTATACCTAGCTCAACAGAGCGATCTACAAGGAACATGAAAGGGATGTAAAAACCAAGGAATGCTGCCACGTTGCCCAAACAGATGAGCATAAAGCTTATGTCTTTGAACAGGGTAATGTCCACCATCTCACTGAGTACATCTCGTGCTGGCCTAGGCAGACAGCTGCAATACTTGTTGATGAATTTAAAGGATGGGCTTGGTCCATCCACGTACTCCATCTCTCCGGGGATGGTGGTGATACTGGTGATGAAACTCTTGATGTCAGTCTGAGACTTGTATTGGGGGATGTTCAGCACACTGCCGCTGTAGAAAATATCTTTACGATACAAAGGCCTGGACAAGTCCTTCTTGGACACATGCAAAGAATTTATGCTCTGAATGTGTAACATGTTTGTTCGACTGCCACCATAGCTTCCAGCACGTTGGCCTCCAATTTTGATGACAGGAGCAGGCACTTCTAACAGGGGGGAAAATTCACCACCTAACATCAATGCTCCATTACTTTGTTTTTTGGTTGAATCAGTCTGAAAAAAAAAAGGTTTTGCTTTGAGTGAAATACATTAACATAACATTTTAATTTCCATCACAATATTTATAAAGGGACTTGTACATTACATGAGCTTGATAGCTGCTAAACCTGGTTGGCTATGTGATATGCTATTCAAATTATCACAATGATGACCACAAGTAGATTCTTAACATTTATTTAATGGAAGTTTGAATTCATCTCTGAGGAAACATCTGAAGCTCATAAGTCAAAAACTATAAAGAATACTTTCCTTATCCACAGAATCAATTTCATTTGTGTTTTTAAATTATTTTTGTATAACACACTTTCATTCTTCTAAAAATGTTTTACATGTTTTGGATGTTCCTTCAGAGTTGAAGATAATTAACTTCCTATTCCAAACCTCCCCCAGGATGATGGGGAATATGGGAGGGTATGAACAAAGGATCATGGAAAAGACAGAAGACAGTCCAGTGTGCATGACGCATGACCATGCTTTAAGCATAGTGAGCTCTGACCCAAACAGTTGAGGGAGGTGTTATCTGGGTTAATGCTATGCTACTCAGCTATACAGCCCACATTTCATTGACAATTTCAAGTAAAACATTTTATACAATGTGGAACAGGAAAAGTTGAACTGGTAGGAGATAACTCAATAGAAAAACAAAGACTCAGTAAACCATTGACCATAAATCTTTGCACAATTATATCATTTAACTAAGTTTACTCAATGTGTCTACACTTTACGCTCCTATTAAGAAAAGGAAAAATGAAGCCAAATGTTAATACTGTTGATAATGGCTAAAGCTATTGATATTCCAATTTAATTATAAACTAACCAAATCAGATTGGTTGTCGTGGTTGTTGCTGCCAGTATGTGCTTGTAAGTCTTCCTGCTCATGCACTGGGCTGCTTGGTGTGGTGGTTGATGGGGACAAAGGTGGGGTGAAGTATTCAGACCCCACTGTAGCAACTGACTCAGCCATCTCAGATACTTTAGTTTCACTCTCTGGGTCTTTGGGTTGGAGAGATGAAGAAAATCAACTTTAAATTTTACAAATACAGATGTGTTCTGTTTTCACAGAGAATAAATAAATTATTTAAACATTAAGTATAACAATTAATGAACAGAGACTTCATGTTGATATAAGTAGACATTAAAAACTATAATTTTATTATGTCACATCCTTTTAAGTACTTTTCATAAAAATGTTAACAACAAATAATGATGCAATATAAACATAATAGCACAAGTTGAATAGATAGCATTGTTAAATGTTGACTTAGGATTCTGAACTGCAAGTATGAGGTATGAACATACATCTCGTGTACTTATTGTACAAATGTTTGCTCTTATCATGTGTTGTTGTTTTTTGTAATGCACAATTGTAAAACAATTTCCTCACAATTATAAAGATTATTTTTATATTTTTAAAATAATTAAAACAATTTTAAAGTGTATTTGGAATAGTTTATTTTTTATTGAAAGAGCTACCTTTACAATAACAATAAATTTGCCACATTATTCAGTCTATGTAACAACAATAGTTGTCAACAGATTTTAGAACTAACTTTAAGTTGTTACACTTGTTACTGCAATCTTATAAAATTACAGATGTTTCTCTAAAAAAAAGCACATAAATACATCTTACACATGTAAGCACATAAATACATCCTACATATATCAATGTGTTAATCTAAATATGTATTTTTATTAGAAACTTAAGCACTGCTACATCATAGGTTTTCCTGTCTGATTCAGGAAACAGTTTCCATGCTCAAATGACAATAGGGAAGAAGGAGCACTTTTAGGCTAAGACTTTGTCATACCATATGGAATAAGAAATGTGCCTTTACTTTTGTGTTTTTCTATGTTTTTAGATTGGGATGTGTCTCTAAATTTTTTTTTATAGCTTTCCAAAGTATTTGCTGCTTTTTCCAAAATAATCTTATTTTCATTTTTATTTTTAATTTCTGTAACATGTTTATGGTTGAAATAAAACTTTACTTTTTTTTTTCTTACAGAGATGTAGGGCTTTACAAAGGCCATCAGTATTGGAGGCGAAAAGCTAACTAGCGTTAGCAGCTTTAAATACCTCGGAGCTATTGTCTCGGATTAGGGAACAAAGCCCGAACTAATGGTCCGAATAGCACAGTCCACAGTGGTCCTTTCTAAACTCAAGTTGATATGGAAAGATAAAGGCTTAGCCCTCGGCACCAAAATCAGACTGATGCGCTCCCTGGTCATGGCCACATTTCTATATGCTTGTGAGTCTTGGACGCTGACTGCAGAGCTAGAGAGGAGGATCCTAGCAATGGAAATGAGATGCTACCGAAGGATCCTAGGCATCACATTTAAAGACCGCATCACAAATCAAGAGATTAGAGACAGGGTTACGGCAGCGATCGGACCCCATGATGACCTGCTAAATACTGTGAAAAAACGAAAGCTCAAAATGTATGGCCATGTAACAAGATCTTCAGGACTCGCAAAGACCTTCCTCCAGGGAACAGTACCAGGAAAAAGAAAAAGAGGCAGACAGAGAAAGCGGTGGGAAGACAACATCAAAGAATGGACAGGCCTACCATTGAACGAGGTTTTAATCAGGGCAAAGGATAGAGAGGAATGGAGAAAGATGGTCCACAAGTCTTGCTTGGTGCCCCAACGGTCCACCAGACTAAGGGATAGGTAACAGGTAACAGGTACAGAGATGTAAACTAAGTATTGAAATTATATTTTTTGTATTACATAAAAAGGAACAAACCTGGTGAGACACTGCCATTGTGACCAGTTTCCTTCTCTTGTACCATGCTGGTTGTCAGCAGTGCAGGCGATCCAGTAGTCTGTGAGACAGGTGAGCTGGTGACATCCCTTGCAGGTGAGCTGGTCATTAGTGAGTCACCAGTGCTGCTAATGGACAGCTTTTGTTTACTTGTGTCAGTTGATAGAGCTGCAGGTCCACTGAAAAAAAAAAGATTAATAAATTATCTTCTACATGTTCACAAAGTAATCAACATTTTTAACATCATTGTCAACAATATGGTTCTAATTTTTCTTTCAATATAAGATTACTATTTTATATCTGTTTTAATGCCTAACATCTGTATATACTTGAAAATTGTTTTGTTTAAATAAACTTTTATACTTATTATAAAAATATTTTAAATACTTTATAGTAAGTAATCAGTCATAACATTATGTTAAAATACATAATTCTTATTAGATTTTATGTTGGTAGCAGAATGTATGAATTGTGTAACATGTTAAACATATTTTAGCAGGTTTTATGAACATCACAACTATATGAAGAAACAGAACATTTAATTTTCTGTGTAACACAATGAGTCTTATGCCTAGTGGCCAACAAACTAATCTTTAGGTTTATAATAGCTTATTATAGATTGTAATTAACTAAAAAAGTCTGATAATGTTAATAATATAAATTTTAAAATGTTTGATTGTAGATGATAAAATAAAATTTAAAGATGTTAAACATTCATTATGACAAAAAAGCAAATAAAAAGTTACACACATTCTCATGAACATTAGATTTAGCTTGTAAGAAATCAAAAACAAAATCAAAATGAATCAAACATGCAATAAAAGAAGAATCCAAACAGGCAAAAAAGCATGCCTCAAATTGAAACAAAAATGTGATGGAACAAAACTGTAATGACTTAAATTTAAGTTTTTAAAATATTTTCAAAGGTGTTCAAGGACAAAAAAAAAAGAAAAAAAAAAGCAAAATGATAAAAACATCCTAACAGATAACATCTCTAAATCTAAATATTGTGTAAGTATTTATGTTTATATAAGGTTAGGAAAAGCTGTGAAAAGGCTAATTAGCTATAGGTTTTTATATGAATAAAAATGTGCTCTAAAGACTAGTGAGGAATTATTAGGAGGATATAACAAATGAACAACTAAATGATGTTTTGCTTTCATGTCATTCTGACCTAGGTCGGCCATTCTCCTCAGCACGGTAGCTGTCCTGCCTTTTAACAAAGGCTACACTTGGCAACGAGCCTAGCTCTGAGTCGTTGTCCTGAAGTCTTTTCTCCCGGTGAAGCTTAGCCTCCAGAACTCCCTGGAGAATTAAGTTAGTGTCGGCTATAGAGTGGACAGCACTGCTGCTCTCTGAGACACTCCTACAACAGGTAGATCATTTGGTGGAAGGTAAGCAAACACATAGAGAACGCTAACTAGAACCTCCCACTCTAGAACATAGCAACTCTTTAAACAGCGAAAACATTTTTTTTTAATATAGTATTAGAATACTTTAAGCAGCTAAAGAATTTTGTAAATTGATCTTTTTTATTTAATTAAAAAAAACTAAATGCCCTTCCAAGTATGAAACTGCCAAAAATTTGTTTAAGGTATATTCCATTTTTCACTAAATTTTTATTTTATTTTATCTTGGCTATACTGACGCCAGATGTTATTCATAAAGAGAATTAAAGATTTAAGACTTTTTGTTGAAGTTTTACATAATGGGATATTGGGAAAGATATTCTTAAGATATAAACCAGTAAATTATGTTAAATTGAGTTGCATTGAGATTTTAAAAATAAAACCAACCAAAAAATAAAGGATAACGAGATCCTTCAACAGTTAGTGTAAATGTCCCTTATTTGAAAAAAATATATAATTTATTTTACATCAGAGAAATGTAAAAAAAAGAATTATTCCGAACGATGCTAATCATGATCCAGTTATTTTTAATTATAACGATTTTTTTAAAACGAATCAAAAGAAGTTATTTAAATCCAGGAATATATTAAGAAATCAAATAATACACATGCCTATTATGACAATGCACAAATAATAAATTAGTAGAAAATAACCCATACCATTAGTGTGTTTTCAAATGAAAGACAATAAATTAACAGATAATTATGTGCCAAAGTTTTCTATACATTTTTCTGTACTATGTTATCTTTTATTGGACTGAATTAGAAATCACATAAAAAATAGAAAGCCAAATAAAAAGAAAACTCAACTGAACAGAAGAATAAAGAAAACCCTTAAAAAAGTCAATAAAAAAAAATAAATGATATTCTCAGAAGATTTTTTTTAAAAGAACCTTTGTAATCATAGTGAAATAAGGTCAAGGATGCTGGGAAATGCAAAACATTTGAAGAGAAAATCATTGAAATAAAGTTAAGAATGAAACAAACCTTGTTCTGGAGTGTTCTTTGATTCTATCAAATGTGTTTTTAGCTCTTGGCTTGTTTTTGGGCTTTGCTGGTCTCTTCGCCTTGAGTGGCCTCATCAACGCTCCACATATGCAGCCCTGGTAAAGAAATAGAAGAGTTATCTTATTTTTCAAGCACCTGGAAGTGTTGCCATTGAAACTAGATACTCTCTAAGAAGAATATTTAAGATAATAAAAAAAAAAAGATTAACAAAGTTAGAGAAAACGAAAAATAATGAATCTATCCAGGCATAAAAGTTTTTTTTTTTTTACAAAATTGTTGAGGTTAATAATTGCATGCAGGGACAGTTAATTATTTTTTACTTTTCTGCAATGTAGGGCCTACACTTGTATGAAGTGAAATAGTATAATCAAACAGCTTCTACATCACACATTTAATACAAACAATAATTAAAAGTAAATAAAAGCCTTTTAAAGTTTATACTCATTTTTAGCGGCCCCCGAAAGGGGAAAAGATGCTATTAGTTTTGTGTGGCCTGTCTGTCCATCTGTTTGTCTGTCTGTCTGTCTGTATGTCCGTCTGTCTGTCCGTCCGTCCCGTTTAGTGCTCAGAAAGTAGAAGAGAAAATGAAAATCTGACATCATGATAATATAGATCATTCAAAGTTCTGATGCAACGGCTCCTTTTATTTTTCTAAAAGCTCAAAATCTAATTTTTATCTAAGGAATAAAGAAATTGAATTAGCGAATCAATTATATATTTTAAAAAAATCAATTATAGTACATCAGTCGATCCAGATTCACATCTAACTTAACTTTCACCTACACCTATCCTTTGATCTGCTGGACCGCTAGGGCACTACATAAGATCTGTCAACCTTCTATCTGCATTTTTATCTGTCATTTGTCTTTGATATAATTCCATTAGGATGTTCTTTCTGAAAATATTGAAACCTGCCTGGGTGGATCACTTCGAGGCCAATTTTAAGTTTGTGTTTCCACACAAACTGTCTTTGTAACCTTGTTATGTTCAAACTAATGCACTAAAAATGTACATATTTACATTGTATCATAACAAAGATGAGCATTTTGAAAAATAATAAAACTAAAGAAATTTATATTGCAACAAATAACTGTTATATAAATGTTATCAATGGTGGTGGCCAGGCTCACACTTACATGTAAGATAATACCAGCTATAATCAGTAGACCACCTCTCCAGGACAAACTGTTTAGGATGACCTCACTCAGAGGGGGAAAGATGAATGTCCCCAAGCCTGAGCCAGCTACAGCCAGACCTGTGGCGAAGGCACGCTTCTTTTCAAAGTAGTATCCCACGCTGACGATGGCTGGGAGGTAGATCATGCCTAGACCAAAACCTAACGGACAGGGCAAAGACAAACTATTATAAAACAATATACACATTAGTCTATAATAGACAGAGCAAAGACAATCTTTTTGAAAACACTTTACACATTCGACTATAACAGACAGGGCAAAGACAAACTATTTGAAAACACTATACACATTCGACTATAACAGACAGGGCAAAGACAAACTATTATAAAACACTAGACACATTAGACTATAACAGAGAGGGCAAAGACAATCTTTTTGAAAACACTATACACATTAGACTACAATGAGATGCAGACAAAATAATCTACCCCAGTGATTACCAACAATCTGACAATGTCATATATTAATAGAGTTAATGAATAATCCAAGCTAGTGGTTCCTAATGCTGTGATAGAGAGATATGCTAAATATTCCCAATTTACTTTCATTCTTTATATAAATTTTTTTTTCAGACTTGTTGGAAATAACAGAGGCTTGATTGGGAAAATCAATAATTTTTTATTGGTTTCAAGAAAAATTATGACAGTAAAGATAGAAAAAAAAGTGCAAGAAAGAGAGAAAGGAGAAAGAGAGTTGAGAACATAAGAGAGAGAGAGAGAGAAAGAGAGAGAAGAATGGGGCAGAGAGAGGGTTAAAGAAAGGCAAAGAGTGAGAATGAAAGAAAGAAAAAGAAAACAAAATGAAAGAATAAGTTGTAGAGACATAAACAAAACTAATATAATTTAAAATAAACTGACCTCCAATTATTCCATAAGTAATAATAAGCATAACGACCCCATTGGAGAAAGTGGCCATAATGAAGCCAGCTGTAGCCACCAGACTTCCAGCAATGACAACTGCCCTGCATCCAAACTTGTTGGTCATGGCACTAACAATAGGCCCTGCATTCAACCAGATGTAAGTACAAATATATATTGAACAAAGTCCTTAAAAAAACTGAAGACATTAGATTGATTCTCTAACAAACAGATACATTCCACTTACTAGGTCTACTTACCAGCAAACAAATATGTGCCACATAACAGAGACCCAACCAATGAGACTGTACTCTTTTTCTCCTGGGGAAAAAAAACACAAAATTTAAGTTTTTTTATTTTAAATCTTAATAAATGGAGTGCTTGAAGGCTGAATAATTAACTGCTAGACTTCTGAATCAAGAGGTCTTGAGTTCAAATTCTATCAAAAACTGACATTTTGAACTTCATGGTGTTAAGGGCCTTCAAAAACTGTGGTGGGTACTTGACATACAATGGGGTAAAAAGGTAGTTGTTATTGTGCTGGCCACATGACTAACTTTGAGGCATAGAAGTAGAAAAGCTTTATAACATCTGCTCCCAATAAAATGTTTGTTAAATGTTTTATCAGTTTAAATGTTTAGATGTTCTTTTAGTGTTGAAGATAGTCTGAATCCTAGTCCCAACTTCCTGCAGAATGATAGAGGAAGGCACAGGGCAGGGCATGAACCCTGGACTATTTAGGCGGCTAAATGACATTCCAACACACTTTCCCCATACAACCCCATAGATTGAAAGGTCTGAAAGGGATACTTCACTTTTTACCTTCTTTAATTAATTAATTAATAAAATTAGTGAACTGAAGGTTACAGAATATCCAAACTTATTTAAATGGATAAAAAAATTAGATTACTTAATGTGGGGGAAACTTTTAGTCTTAGATTTTGCATTAATGTTGGAGAGAAAAATATAATCTACAGCTAAGAGAGTGATCATTGTGTTTGAAATGTCCTCCTTTTAATAAAGTATTTGGATGGCATGGATTTAAAAAAAAAACTTGAAACATATTTTACACTTACAAAAGATAACAATTTTGATTAAGGATGATAAAAAACATGTAAGAATGTAATTCTGATTGTGTTATTGCTTTTATGATGCAATCTTTAGAATCACTTATTTTCCTTGAAAAAATTGAACCCCAAAAATAGACTACCTACATTATTAATATCAATCACAATGAACTATTTACTAGATTCTAGTAATTGTAACAACCATTACGTGAGGTAAGATAATTATATCTAAATATCAAATGAGCTAATTAAGTGCCATTGAATAAGAAAACGTGAACAGTGTCTATATTGTTACAGATTGGGATGTTTACATACTTCTCTTTCAGACAAAACAAAACAAGAGAAAAATCAATTTGCTTAACACAATGTTAACTGCAAACAGCCGCTCTTCAAATTAGCAAACACAACAAATAAAAGAGAGAAGCATTAGCATTGCTCAATAATTGATTACAGATGCTTGTTTTTTTAAACTGTTAAATAACGAGACTCGTCCAGTTCTGAACTATTTTTTAATGCTTGAACGTCATGGACTTTAAAATATATGAGCTACTAATGTCAACCTAGACAATGAAACAAATTATATCTGTTGAAAATTTACTTCTAGATTTTTTAAACACTGAAAATAAAGTTGTTTATTATACATATAACAAAACCCTAACAGAACTAATACAATAGCTACATTCATCGTTAAAGGCTTTTTATCTTAAACACCTAGTCCATTAAAAAAAAGGTATACTTATTTTCTATCTAAACAATGAATAAGTATGTAGACTTTATATAAGCTACCTATAGACATGACATCTCAGTACTAATAGTAGGACTTAAGTGTCATGTTTCTAATATCATGTTGAATTAGAGAGTGGTAAACATTAGTTGATCTCATTATGTAAGTTAATATCATCTTTGGCTCTGGCCATAGCAAGGAAGATGTCAGTTTGCAGTCCATCAAATAATTATTTTATTTTCTCAAACATATTTCAAATATAAATGTGTGGGCTTTGGTGTTTTTTAAATTTGTCGACACAGAAACTATACGGCTAACAGAGCATATATAATAATAAATCCAAGTAGTTCTAGATGTCTTAAACAGCTTTTATTTTTATTTTCATACATATTTCTCAATTTCTGTAAAAATGACTGTTAAGCCACAGATGACAGTGAGAATTAACCTGAAACATGAAGCTCAAATGGTGACAAGCGGGGGTAGCTTACTTCCATGATCTAATTGACAAAGTCGCCAGCACCTACCTTGAAAGCATCTACAAATTCTGACAGAAAGACACCAAAGCTGTATCCGATTCCGTCCACAATAAGATTACAGACAACAGAGGCCGCCACTATAACCCAGCCCCACCCTCCATCCGGTGGAGTCGGGATGTAGTCTTCCAAACTCTCAAGAGATACCTAGGAAAAATAAAATGGGGAAACATGTCAGTGCACTAGAAATCATTAAAGCAAAATAAAATAGAATTTTTATAATTAATATATACATTTTGTAAAAGATAATTACAAGTATTTGCAGAAGAATACTATAACGACCTTGATGTAGTTAATAAATGAAAATACATTGGTTAAGAGTATTTGTCAAATGAATTCAGATGTAAAGAGTTTCCATTAACTACTGGGGAGTTATCCTACTGTATCTGTAATTGCATTCTATTACACTGGTGTTACTTGTGGTCCCCTAGCTCTAATGGTTACTTGACCTTAGTTGGGGAAAAGTAAAGTTGGTTTGTCGTTGCGCTGGCCACATGACACTCTCGTTAATTGTAGGCCACAGAAACAGATGACCTTAACATCATATGCCCAATAGATCACAAGGTCTGAAAGGGGACGTTACCTTACTTTTTTTTTTTTACTAGGAGTCGTAATTAAAGTCTTTCATATGGCTCTCAAAGGGAGATAATAAGAATATCATCTTGTTCTAGAATGATTTATAAAAAAAAATCAGCTCCAAAACTACGACCTTAAGGTCTTAATCCTACTGGGACAAAAGGCTTCAATCGCAATTCAGCTAAAATAGAAAACTTGTTTTACGACTTGAAGATGACAATTACCACTTGCTATTTAAAATTTACTTTCATTACTGTAATTTTAGGCTTGATTAGTGTCACGTTTTAATAGTACATTTAGTCTACATAATTAGTAACAGTGTGATTTTAGATATACATATCTAAAATGGAGCTAATTCGTCAGTTTATGTTATCATTATAACACTAACTAGCAGTCAATTTCAAAGCATTAGGGGCTTGGTATAGATAACCCTGTGCTCTAAATATCTACGTTCTGAAACAGAATAACACATGAGCAAAGAGATAAGATACAACAAAGATCACTTAAGAGAGAAGTCCAGTTCACAAACTTACCTGGGAGTCCTCAGAGCCTCGACGTTTCTTTCGGCCTTTGACACCGTTGGCCTTATCTTTGGCGGCCTCTTTCTTTTTGTCCAGAAGTCTCTGCTTCTGATCCGCGGAGTTCATCTTGTCTGGCCCGTTCAGCTTGACGTCATCGTCTCCGCCTCCACCATCTTCTTTCTTAGCCGAGTTCTCTACTGTCATGATGTCAGTTTACAAAGCGCTAAAATAAAAAGATAATGAAAAGATAAGTTGGTACATAACTACATACCATCGATGAGACACTGAATCTTGTCTTACATACTACAGACGTTACGTCAAAAAAAAAATATAAGCAAATCTATGGGGCAGATGATGTTAAGGTCATCTGTTTCTTTGGCCGAAGGTTAACGAGCAGGGTGTTATGTGGCCAGCACAACGACCAACCGCCTTTACTTTTCCCCAACTAAAGTCAGGTACCCATTAGAGTTGGGTGGACTCAGTGGCGCCCTAAAAATCCCGAAATTCAAAATCCCAGTCTTCAGCGGGATTCGAACCCAGGACCTCAGGTTCAAAAAAAGAAAGACAATGTCCAACCGATTTAACCTGTTAATCTAGTCATGCAATGTTAATCGATGACTTAAAGCTAAGTCGTTGGTTTTTCTGGCTGATTCAGGCAACCCATTGCATTTTCTAATTGCACTAGGGGAGACATGACTCAGTATTAAAACTCTTCCTCCAAGTTACAGTGGGGGGAGCACAAAGAAAGGATCAATCAAAGAATAGCTGTCTTGACAATGTAAAAGATTGGACCAACATCTCTCTTGATATCCAGCTAAGAACAAATGCTGAATATTTTTAAAGCTTGTGTTTTGGTTTCTTTTAAATACTCCCAAGACCTAAATTTTCAATTATAAATAATGTTCAAACCTTTATCTAACTATTACATTTTTACCTCACAGAGGAAGGCGTTATACATATCACTTAAAAATAAAGCACATAAAGGTAAGACAAAATGGTTAAACTTCAATATCATTTCGTATTTTTAAAACTATGGAGCTTTTCCTACTATCAGAGAGAGAGAGAGAGAGAGAGAGAGAGAGAAAGAAAGAGAGAGAGAGAAAGAAAGAGAGAGAGAGAGAGAGGGAGAGAGAAGACTGATAGAGAATGAGAGAAAAAAAGACCAAGTATTTTACTTAGCGCCAAAAGGAAGCACGGAAAACCCTCCCCCACTATTCCAGAAATAAGATTGGATAATAGCGCTCTGAGCAAGCTATAAGAATGAAAGTAGCGCTATATCAAAGTAAGTATTATTATTATTAAATAACTGACGCAGGGCTGATATACACTATTAACTAGATTTGGTCATTTGCAAAGAAAAATCGCACATTTAAATTGAAACAAGATTCACCCTAGACTGAAAACACGACAGTAAGACGGGCCGGGCCGGGGGGCGCCCGGGCCCCGCGGATTTCTCTGGTACGGATCAGTCTGAGATGATCCATTGTTGCTTCGTAATTGAAGAGGACCATACCCATTCTGAGTTCAAACGTTCGGAACCTGACATATTGTTCAGGTACAGCCAAGTCACAGTTATCGGTCAACATACGGGCACCGCTGTGTGCGTTATCAACATTCTACTGATATCTCTGCCGTGACTTGATAACTTTAAGATATATGCCTACACGGCAGTCTGGAGGATACGCACACACCTATACAAACAGTATTACTATTAGGATTCGTTTTGTAACAGGCAGCACCATCTACGCAGCAATTATTATTTTTTTTTTAAATCAGGGGTGGTAACTTACTGGGGTGAGCAGACTGGCAGATTTTATTTCTTTTTTTTTTTTCGTGTAGGTCAACTGAGTGCCGTCCGGCACGCACTGACTGGAAATGGCTGGCTTTCATTGTTGTTAATTTCATTTCTGCTTATTCATAAATATCAGAAAGCAGTTTTTTTTTTTTTTTTGGCAATCAATTTCAGTAGCAGTTATTAGTATGTTAAACACAGTTCTATATGCGACTATTTTTTTATGCATTGTAATTTACCGTTAATATTGATAGATTGTTTTTACTGATTCAAAAGACAGGAACAGTCTATTGACTCAATGAGATGTATTATTCTTACAAATTACAAAATGCAGTGCAAAGAGTTTCTCACGCAAATGATTAGCTAACTGCATAAAGTAATTTTGTCTCAGCAGTATGTAACTTAATATAGATCTAGTAGATTTTAAGCAATCGATTTATGGACACATTTCAAACGCAATATAAGCCCAGTTTTGTAAAGTGAATCTGTCAACTTGTATGTCCTTTGTAAGACTTTGTTCTCCTTTTGTTTTTGTCCTCTTGTGGTCGTGCAAGTGTCTGGTGACCATGTTAAGACTAACTTAGTAACTCTACATCCTATACGAATTGTTATCGTCGTGTTCAGCTTGCTCTTAACAACGGGATTAAGTATAAATGTTATTCTTAGTACCGCTAGAGTATGCAATGGGTAGCCTGAATCAGCCAGGAAAACCAACAAGATAGCGGAGTTTAAGTTACTGATTAACATACATAACTAGATTGACACATTCAGGCACATTCCTATAAAGGCACATTCCTCGTCCCATATGCTAGGACAAATCTGTACACATGCTAGCTTTCTTCCCTAGTGTCACTGAAGCATGGAATGGATTGCCTGAGCTAGCCAGGAAAACCAGTGACTTGGCAGAATTTAACCATTGGTTAATATGCATGACTGAATGCATGACGCGTAGGACGTAATCATTTTTTTTTAAAGAAACGTCTGTATTATATAAGATAAGAAGAAGACACATGAAATGGGTAATTATCTTCTCTGATGAAGTAACGTCTGTATATAAGATAAGAAGATTACATGTTACGGAGATACAACATCCTGATTAACCTTTGTCCGCAGAAACAAGTGGACATAGCCAAATGTGTCCATTCGTCTACAAATCTCGAGAGATAACATTACTTAGACCATTCCACTGCTTACAGGTATAAGAAACCAAATATTGCATTGATTATTATTGTGGCTACTTTTATACTATAAGCATGCTCAGAGCGCTATGGTCATTTGTGGACCAGTGGGGGGAGGGGTATCTGGGTGTAGGTTTTCCGTGCTGCCTTTAGGTGCTCACAACTCTGCTCGAGTCGGGTGTCGAACCTCGAGCCAACTTCATAAGAAACCAAGGCATGCCAAGTTCAAGCGTACTTGGCCTCTCGACCACGCTTGCCTTAGTATGCTTTTTAATTTGATATTAGACAATAATGTATTAATCTCCAACCCCATACTTATTTGTTATGGCGATAGACTAGGAACTCTTACTGGATAAATTTGATACACTCAATAACAGAGACAGAGAAATGAAGCCTAAAGATAGACATCGTTTTCTTTAGATAAATGAATAATAGTGTGTGAAATTCTTGAGGTGTATTTAGTTATACTTCTCTATATAGATTACGGTATACAAATATAAAAAATTTAAAAAACAAAATATCATTGTACACCCGGGCTATGTATTGGCAATAGTTGGCTGACAGTGAAAATACCAACTCTTCCTATGTGCTGTACATTCTAAAAATATGTTCTCAATAAAGCTTGATATTAAAAATAAAACGCACGGTGAATATCTTGACATAAATTATTTTCTTTAGATCCGCCTGTTAACCTTGACACGAGATGTTTTACACTTAACCCGTTGTGTTCTCAAAGCAAAGTGTGTGTCATACAATTTATATTTATAAGCTTCCAGTATCGAAACTCCTGGCTATGATGTTAGATGATAAATGAAGATCTGGGTGGTATTTTATCTAAGAAGTATTTTTATAAGTTTAATGGAGAAGTGAGGGGTATTGTATCTAGATCTAGTAAATATTTGTATGGGTTTAATACAAAAGTGTGAGGTATTATTTTATCTAGAGCACTTTTACGGGTTTAAAGGAAAAGTATGAGGTATTTTATCCACCACTTCCTTTCGTCGATTTAATTTTAAACCAATCAAATTAACAAATACTTAACAAGCTAGGTCAGCATACATTATTTCTCAATGATATAGCCAGAGACTAAGTTAAACTGCGGATTAAGATGCCCAACTTCAGTGAAGACACACACATTTACAACACAAAATTTTGATAGCCCTGTATGATACGACACATATAATAACACATATGTACTTATATAATGACATCATAATTTTTGGACATTCTCATAAGAATAGAAAGAGTGGATTGTGGATAGTAATGAGATAGTTGGGAGGGGAAGGCGGTGGTGGTGAAGTGAGGAAAGAGGTGCTATTTGTGGACGTCAAAACTGGATGACGCCTTATGTGTTACGCCTGCCAACTATTGTGCCCACATTTGATACTTAAGATAGTGACTGTGACAGAATGAGTTCAAAAACACTTGAAAGTGACAAAGATAACGTTTAATTAAAAAAAAAGATTACAATGATCAAGTGTGTTACATTTTTTTTTCAGACTCAAGATTTTCATTAGTTAAAAATCTTTCCTCTTTAACATGGTTACAAGACTTTTTTTTATAACAACTCTTCGGCGTGTATGGGACAAAGACGGGCAACTATAATTCTCAAATTTAGAAGACTTAAAAATAAACAAACAAACAATCAAAAACAGGCACTATTAGAAGTCAACATTTTCAAATGTTTTTGTTCGAGGCGCTGTTGTAGAGTGAAAAGTGATTGACTTCCGAACCGAGGGATTCCGGGTTCGAATCCTAGTTAGGAATGAAATTTTTAATTGAAGGATTTTTGGGTCGCCTGTGAGTACACCCAGGTAAAATGGGTACCAGGCAATAGTTGCTTAAAGTAAAGGCACATTCGCACATTGTTACATTTTAATATCACTGCCTGGTATGGCAATCTAAGCACTAAGAATAAAAATAAACTCCAGAGAATCCTAAATGCTGCTGGTAAAGTCATTGGCAAAAAACAAACCCCGCTTGGGCAGCTGTTTGAGACACACATCCTTACAAAATCTAAAAAAATTCTTGAAATAAAAATCACCCTTTGGGTCAGGATTTTGTAATTTTACCATCACAAAAGAGATACAAGACGCCGATAGCAAAGACAAACAGACACAAAAACTCTTTTGTTCCTCTGGCAATCAAATCATTAAACAGAAACAATCTGATGTAAACTTTTGACATGTAAATTGTGAGTGAGTCTGGTGTGAATGAACATTTTGTTTCTCTTTATAGTTATAATGTTTTGTTTGGTATAATGCACAAATTGTAAGACACATTTCCTTATGGACAATAAAGATTACTATTATGATAAAAGAACGAGTATTCTTTCTCTGGCGCAGCCAGGGTCGAGTTTCGTTAAAGGGAAACAAAATTCATTGTAGTCCCTTTATCAGTTTCCACTGAGGAATTTTCTGGTGATGTGGCAGGTCTGCAGCAGTGCCGCCCTCTGACAGGCAACGAGAATGTTCCTGGGAATGCCAAGGGCCTTGAAGGTATCTGTGAGGTCAGTTGTTATTATCCCCTCGGTTGATATGACAATGGGGTATATTGTTGTTTTAGAAAGCTTCCATAGACGCTTAATCTCCAAGCCTAGGTTCCCATATTTTCGTTGTTTTTCTAACTCAGTTTTTCTTAAGTTGTGAGATAGTGGTACTGCAATGTCGATAATGGTAGCGACTTTTTCCTTTTTATCGATGAGCAGCAGATCAGGGCGATTAAAATGAACTGTTTTGTCGGTCAAAATAGGTCTATCCCAGTACAGCAGATAATCAGTAGATTCGAGAACCTCTTGTGGTGAGTATTTGTAATAAGGAGGAGTATCCTTCTCGATCAAATTGTGTGTCAAAGCCAAGTGCTGGTGTATTAGCTTTGCAACTATTATTATTATTATTATTATTATTATTATTATTATTAAACGGCACGGGGGCGTAGAAAGAGATGATCTTTACATCATCTGCCCTATAGATCTCAAGGTCTTAGATTTTCGATTTTTGTCCAGGCAATTTATGGATAAAAGGAGAGAGAATTCGGCCAAACAAAAGTTCTCAAAGTTTGAGTCCCAGAGAAATTTTTTGAGATTTCAAGTCGTCTTTTAGCTAACTAATGTAGCAAACATTGTGCATACACTTTTGTTTTAAGGAAACACCTCATATCTATACTTTTATTGAGTGCCAGATACAATAGAGACGTATTTTAGTTTCAAATAGTTAAAAATATTGTGTAGTGTAGACGATATGATATAAATACTTTCAAAGCATTCTTTAAAACAACATCCATCTCTATATTTTAAAAATGTTTTCAAAGTTGAAAAAAACAACAACAAAGATTAAAATAAACGTTACTCACTGTTTCTAAACAAAAACATTACCGGCTGTGTATTATGTCATAGTAAAGAATGCATAATTAAAACTGATGTACATACACATGATAAACATATAACATTTGTAGTTAATTTAGAAGTCCTAATATAGAGCCAAATTTTTATACAACTAATTAGTCCCAAGATATTCAATTAGCCTCCAAGCCAAATAAAAATAATGCATCGTTTTTTTTTCAGGTCATGTCATGTTATCGGTCAAAGCCGGCCATTTCTTATTGTTATCACTAAGTCAGATATATCTTTGGCGTGAAATGTTATCGCGATAACAAACACTTGGTTAAATAAACTAAGTCGGCTACTTTTAGAAATGTAACAGAGACAGTTAAAATATCTTTTGAACAGCACTAGGCCGACTTTGGTCACAGAAGAATATTTAACAACACTCCAGTGACTAGCTGTACGACGTAACGTAGAACTATTGAACGCTTACATTCGTACTAAATCAATTAAAAGATTGTGATTTCGTAGCCTATTATCTAGTTGACAAAACAAAAAAAAACGTAAGACGAACAGTGAAAAGAAAAAGGGTTATTCTTAAGATAGTTTTTTTTCAGGAACTTTGAATCGTTGGATTTTGAATCGGCCGCAGTGTTTTAGTGCTTTAAGCCGGACAGCGTAAACGTCCATTTGCTGTTTAAGTAGCTAAGACCCGGCTTTGTCAGAGCAGGACAGGGACGTCAGTCGGGAAGAGAAGACATGAGAGCCTGCTGCATCATTTCCATAGACCTCTTCCTCCCTAAATTTCTTCTTCCGTTTATGTTTTCCTTTTTCAGATTTTTTGACATTAGGCTAATAAATATTCTTGTGATTAGAGAAAGAAAAAAAATTGCAGCAAAAGAAAAAATACTAACAGAGTATAGAATGTGCATTGCCAAACAGTGGCCTTGACTCTTACAGCTTGTAAAATGACCTTGACCCGAGTTCAACTAGACAGTGACCTTGACCTGAGCTAAACTAAACATTGCCTATTTCTTGGATAACAAATCCCGTAATCATCTTCTTTTTTTTGAAGTAACGTCTGTATTATATAAGATACAATAAGATTTTGTCATGATTGATAATTAATAATAGTACTAATAAATAGTCGGCATTTAGCCTACTAATGAGTATCCTTTTTTTTTTATAAAGAATCCCTAGTTATGAACAATGCATTTGATAGGAGCACAAGACAGTAGGTGCCAAATGTTCATACTATATCATAAAGTTTCAACATACTTTTTCTTACAGCTTATGGACCACCATATGTCTAAGAATAGCGATCCATGTTAATGTCCATTTGTTCTTTGATTGACCTCGAAATGTCACGTGCGATTCCAGTTCCTCCCCTCCCCCCATTTAAAAAAAAAGTCGATAAAAGTTCAAAAAGAAACCAGAAGATACATTTACACATTCAACAGTGTACCTTACAAGTCAACTAATGACAGATGTCAGGGAGAAATTTTTAAGAGCCATTTACTTAAAAACACTATTCGACAATGTCGAACCTGGAAAGGTACTGGGCTTTATCCGGGAAGTGGGATTGTCTACGAAGATATGATTTATGAATTTGTGAACATATAATATTTACATTAGATTTTTACCAAATTATTAAAATTTTTACTACCTTTACTATTTTAACTGAGAAGAGACCTTGTTTTTAATGATTTAACTGTAAAGAATTTAGCCCTTGTTATGTAAAAGGAAAGTGATCTTTCTAGGATTACGGGCACGACATGGCCTAAATAGTGCCGATGTGCCTAAAATAAAAAAAAAAACCTCAAAACTCAAACTCACTAAAGATAGTATAACAAAATATTCGTTTGACCATGAATGTTAACTAGTGTTAAGGTTTTGTCAATACTAGTTGGTGCAAACTATTTTGGGCATAATAAGGTTTACCTCGCTAATTCCTCGGTCACTACAGCAATGCTGTATATGTAAGCAGCCATACTGACGTGTGCTTTGAAAAATATCTGTATTTAATGTACCAGTATTTGATAGGTCCGCAGGGTCAAAGGTCACGACAGGCCAAGCCTTTGGTTACTGGACCATAAAGGCTGACAACATGAATACCCTAATTTGACCACGGTCATCTTTATCCACAACCGTCCAAGCAGGGGCGTAGCTAGAAAGTTTCCATCGTTTGGGGGCCCGGGGGGATTGACGCCTTTGGGGGCCCTTGCATTTTGCGTAATACTTACTATTAAAGCAAAAAGACACTCATTTGGGGGCCCCCCTAAAAAGGGCCCGGGGGGATTTTCAAATTCTCCATCCTCCTCCCCCCACCCTAGCTACGCCACTGCGTCCAAGTGCGTGTTACTCCTATTATCGTCATGAGATAACAAGTGATCAGGCTTATAGATAGAGCCTGGGGCAGAATACTAAAGTGTAGCCGATGATGGAAAGTTTGAAAAGATACACATTCCACATAATGGGCCATATCAGGCCAAAGATAAGGAGCTATCTGGGAATGTCAACCCTATTCAATAACGAAGTTGCGGAAGCTCAATTCCATTTTAGAGCGCGAGATATTCATGAACATTAATTTATTCAAATCTTCGATGAATAAAGGCCTACACGTGGGAATACCAGAATATGTTCAAGAGAAATATGTTCTAGTCCTCTAGCCAAATTTAACTTAAAAAAAAACAATAACTTTGAAGAGTTGTAATGGTCAAACAAAAGTATGGAGAGTGGGACCAACGTACTACTAAATCTTTTTCCCAACGATATAAATCAACTGTTAAATTTCTAGGAAAAAATTTAGAGCCTTTTTCGAGATCCGAGCCCAAGTTCCACCCAGGTTCTACGAAGGTGTGATGAATAAAAAATTCGGAATGGTCAAAAGGTTAAAACCTAATACGAATGTGCGACTTGAATAGAGGTATTGCAAATTTATTTTGAGAAATAATAAACTTCGTGCAATAAATAATACCAACTTATAATATTACCCTTGCAGCTGTATGGGAGAACACTGTATTGCTATTTTTAAACACTATATAAGCTTTATAAGCATAACTTTCAAATGAATTTTTATGACTAAAAAAGCTTTTTATGTATTTAATTATATTAAAAAACAACAACATCCAATAGCTTACACAAGACAAATAGTCAATTACGTCTATTTTAAGCATGCTCAGAAAAAAGGATAATCGAAATTTCAAGAGCGCTTTTAGTTTTTGAGATCTTAACGTGACAAACGGACATGCAGACTACACAAACCCCTTTTCCACACTTTAGTGAGCTAGGAAACTCTGCCCGGAAGAGGCAGCATACATTTTGCAAATACCATAAAAGTGTTAGTTCTTCATTTCTTTTTCTTTGGTAGTTTTAAAATTCCGTTATCAATTGTCGATCCCTATCTCTCGTTTCTCATTTATATCTGTGCACTTTCATTTTTAAATTTCAATGAGTAACGTATGAATGTGCATGAGCTATATGGGTGTGTGTGGGTGAGTGTTCATTTCGTCTGTGTGTGCTTAGAAGTGTGAGTGAAATGTATAGCTTGTTTTGTGGCCTTCCTGTTTATAGAGTAGCCAAAGGATAACAAGTCCAGATTCCCTTCATCCGTTTGAGTGTCGAACAAATCCGATAACTAGTAGGATTTGTGTCCAGTTATGTGTATGTGTGGGGGGGGGGCGCTTTTAACCCCACAGTAGCCTGTCACAATGTCAGACAGGGGATAGCTGGCCAGAGTGCTTAGGGAGAAATGTCAATGGAGAGATTGAGAGAAAGAGAGAGAGAGAGAGAGAAAGAGAGAGAGAGAGAGAAAGAGAGAGAGAGAGAGAAAGAGAGAGAGAGAGAAAGAGAGAGAGAGAGAGAAAGAGAGAGAGAGAAAGAGAGAGAGAGAGAAAGAGAGAGAGAGAGAAAGAGAGAGAGAGAAAGAGAGAGAGAGAAAGAGAGAGAGAGAGAAAGAGAGAGAGAGAGAAAGAGAGAGAGAGAAAGAGAGAGAGAGA
>JADKLZ010071522.1:2214310-2224360 GCA_021533235.1 Biomphalaria straminea | reverse complement strand
AAAAAAATGTCTAGAATTGATGCCAATGACATAATTGGAAGCAATGATATGAAAAAGGGGGGGGGGCAATGACATGGCAATGTCGTTAAACAAATGAAAAGAAAAACGACTAGAGGAAGTTCATGGGCATCGTTCCGTGGCCTACAAGAGTGGAAAAGTAGATATTTATTATATTTTATTTACAGAATCAATAAAAACATCGATTATCAGGTTAGCCGAAGGCTCCATTGTTGAACTGTGTAAATATTAAATCGTTTGTGGCACATCAATCAAAATGTTTTGGATCAGAATTTACATTTTTTAGAACACAACGGCGTCATATAAAATTAGAAACAAAGAGAAAATAAACATAATATTAAAACCATTTTTGTGATGTTTTTGTGTGTGAACACCTTAACCCTGTTGCACAGCCTAGAAGAGGCCCCATAAGAGTTTTTATCGTGGGTGTTATTGTAATTAAAATAAACAATTTGATTCAAAACAATAAAATTTAAAAAAAAATACTTTTATTTTAAAGTTTATATAAAGTGTAATTGTAAAAAATTAGTTTGGATCAGTCATGTCATTAAATTTGTTATAGATCTAGACTAACAAGAGATTAGAAATATTTGTATCAACTGTTTTTGTTTAGCGCAATTTCATGCTTTTAGCTTTCTCAATACGCTATGATTCGATAAATATAGCTTTTATATAGCGCTACTTTCATGCTGATAGCATGCTCAGAGCGCTTTGGTCCAATCTCATTTGTTGACCAGTGGGGGGGAGGGGGTATCTAGGAGTTGGTTTCCCGTGCTGCCTTTGGGCGCTCAGTAAACGATCACTCATCTTGACCAGTTGGGAAAAAATAAAGGGGGGCGGGGTCGAGAGTATTTGTTTAAAAGTGACCGCCATCGCTATTTAAATGCATTTATAAAAACAACAACGTTGTACGACTTAAATTCGAACGATAGGAGTTTTATCTTCTATTGCTAACCACTGTGCCAGCGAAGTGCTTATGAAAATAGATTTTATAGTTATCTATTGCTAGTTTCAAACTTTTGAGCGACCACCTAATTCTCTACAAAAAACAAAGTGTATAAAAAAAAAGAACCTTGTTCGATACCAAACAAGAAATCAATATCCACTAATAAATATTTAACTATTTGGTTATGTGTGTTGTACTGAATATTGCTTTGTCAAGTACACGAAATAATTATACACATTTTCAACTCGATCTGTGGATGGGTGTGGACGAAACAACGTGTACAAACTTTGTACCTGAGTTGATTTAACTCTTTCTCTCCTAACTGACGATACCAACGTTGATTCCCCCAGAATGTGGTAAATAATTACGGAGAGAAAGAGTTAAGCTTTGTAAAATAAAATAAAACAAAAAAAAAAAAAAAAAAGAAGAAAATATATATATGATACTTTCTTTTAAACACAAAGCTTATATATGAGAAAGAACTGCACATTTACAGAGCATCTATCTCAATACTGTAACATTTATTTCCCTTTTACTATGTCAAAGGATAAATTACGGCACATTAGTTTTGGATTTTCTCGATTAAGAGAGACGAAGGATTGTTTTCTTTTGTGTTTGTGCGTGTGGATTCAATTAGGAGTATTGTAAAGTATCTCTTTTATCGGGATTATTGACTCATAGCAACTGTATTGTGCTTCGACGGGAAGTCTGCAATCAGAGTGATAGCGGCGACTTGGGGAATCGTTGAGAAATTTTTTATTGTATTGTAACCCACGTCTTAACAATATATTTCAAAGAAAACGCAACACAAGACAGACACCATACAAGGTTTAAAAAAGTTACCAATTAGTCAACAGACACCGAATCGACAGAGTCAAAGCCTTAAAAAAAAAAGAAAAATGTGTTGTTTTTTTTTTTTTTATGTGGGGGGGGGGAATATCCGTTTCCTAAAATGCTAAATTATTTTCTTTAGTCCTGCGAAAATCAGGACATGTTCGATTACATCTCCACTACATTTCAAACAAATATGATGTTTTTATTTACTATATTTCTTTGAAATATTGATAAAGTAGAATTGGTCGTCAAAGCTTAGAATTTTATAGCGTTACTCACAACATAAAAACAAATGATTATGACAACTTTTTTTTTTTGGAATTTCAAAGCATTTAACTTACCGGTACATCGAACACTATTTTAAGTCAGATCCTTACCCAATAAGATAACATGCACTAGCTCTATGTAACTTACCCAAAAAGGCCAAAAAGGCTGAACAAAAAGAGACTTAAAATGATATTTCTTCTCTTTATTTTCTTCCTCTTCAAAACGGTTAGTTCTGCATCACTGCACTTTTCAATGTAATATCAAAGCGGCTAGTCCTGGTAGTCCAACATGCGAGTGAAATAGTGTGAAATACACGAAATGTTCCAGCGTTTGTCGGAACTTTCAGATGTGTCTGTCGGCATACACAGCAGAGTGTAGGCCAAGTGACAGAGAGTCACACAACACGGGCCTAGGGGGTGATACAGTAAGAAGGAAGATCAGAGATTTACACACATGGAATTATAAATCATAAGAGTGTAACGTTAAATACCTAGATCTAGTATAATCACGGAGATATAAAAGAATTGTGTGTTTTGTGTGTGTGTGTGTAAGCGTGTGCACGTAAAGATGTGTGTGTGTGTGACAGGAGAGAAATCCCCAATTCGTCCCCCCAATATTATTACTGTTTAAAAATAATTATATAAAAAAAAAAACTACACCATTCTCTTTCTGCTCGATAAGCTTTCGGTCCATTTGTTGTCAAGTATAGACCTTAAATATATATTAGGATCCTTTTTGTTTTATAGGTGCAAAAAAAAAAATAAAAGTAAAGGTACCTATAGCGATCTTTGGAGGGAGATGATGTAAGGCTCATTAATGTCTATCCCTGATGTTTAACTAGGGTGTCGTTTGACCAGCACAACGATCAACCGAAAGTATGTCAGCCCATTAGAGCATTGTTTCCTTAACTTTTCCCTTAATGAGACGCTTCGAACATTCTATTTAACAAAACACTTTGTTGTTGTTTTAGAGAGATTAATTCACGTTGTGGCGTACTAGTCTGTTATTCCAGTAATTCGTGGAACACCTATTCAGGCCATTAGAGTTACGAGGAACGCAGTACGGGAACACAGCATTAGAGTTTGGATGGCTTCCTTGCGGTATGCGCGCTGGACGGTCGTTAGGTTTTCTCGACGGGAGCACGTTACCCTGCCTCAACGTGGCGCTCCCGTGGAAACGGCTCACTAGAGGAAGTGGCTAGACGAAAGGGTAACAAATATGATTCCCGTGGGAGTGCCCATGGGCGGACGAGAGTCCACCTCTTGCACGGTGCGGAGTAGCACGAAAGCTTCCACAGCACAGTCACGAATCCATGCGCTGTTCCTCAAGGGACCGTGTCATCAATGGCGGATCCTGCGCAGTTAGCTTGGTACAACGAAGGTATATGGTGGAGGCCCCCGGTACCACCCAGTGGTATTGGAAACAGCTATGCCCTATAGACATTGACTCGGGTCGCTCCCAGACAGACCTGTGAGGTCCGCAGGTTTTTTTTTTTTTTACTGTTTGTTTTTTGTTCTCGGACGGATTCAGACAGGTTTTTTTTTCAAACTTAGAGCTCGAAGAGCCTTCGGCTCAGCTCTTAGACAATTTACACGGTTTTCTCGATGATCAGTGCTATATACCCTGGCCGCTGCCATCTCCCGCCGTCCTGCAGGAGGTTTGGACTACGAATTAGCTCGTGACCTGCGTGACTATATGGAAGGCGCCGATTAGATTATCCTCAAACGTTTACAAGGGCGTCTAAAAACTTCCCGGAATTTAAAGTCCTTATCTTTATAGGAATGAGAACTCGTCCCTTCATTGCTTGGCCACAATGCCCCCTTTTTAAATACAGTATTAATACAATATATATATTTAATCTATTTTGTTATAGTTTTTAATAATATTAAAGTATAGTTTACTCATAAGGATTCCCATTCTACAAGTTAAATTTTGCAATATAATATACTGTGGCGTAGCTATGGAGGGGATCAAACTCGAAATTTATTTTATTTTTTTTTTGGGGGGGGGGGGGGGGGGAATGAGTGTCCGAAATTGGTTTTTATATTAAATATTTCGTCAATATCTCATGCAATGATAGCGAATCTCAAAATACAGGGGACCCTAAAGAAGTCAAGCCCTCCGGGGCCCCAAAATCACTAGGTACGCCACTGATGTTATACCTTTAATAAATAAACGAATCTTTAACCCATAAACTAAAACGTCTTTGCCGCAGCAACAATAAGCCCATGACATAAATGCCACATATTTCTTTTCATTCTTATTTTCCTAAATCCATGACTTATGCAAGGGCGGATAAATACATAAAAATTATCAACCATTTGAATCAAAAAAAAAAAAGTGCAGTCCGAAGTTCTAGTGGTTTTTATCCAATAAGAACGCACTCAAATTATAGTGTCAATACCTTTACTAAAAATAGGCCATAGTCTAATATAGTAATGTCTTCTCCTCCACCTGAATTTGTAACTACCGCTACAAGTGTTGTCAGCCTAAAATTTTTAATGTAAAGAGATGTTTTCATACCAAAGTAAAAAATACAAGCACATCAAAATACAATAAAATGTGATTTAGAATAAAATAATGTATATTTTAACATTTCATTTTGGGTCCACAAGTGAAGTTGTAAACGTTGGTGTCCATTCAAGGCCAAAAGGAAGGAGTTCGAATCCTACCCATTCAAAATTTTGAATACAGACTTGATGGTTTTCCCAGTGTTTGACAAAGAATGCGCATTAGGGAAATAGATGAGTACGTGGTTTGTGGAATTGCATTGCCGAGGATAGCGATATTTGAGCGCTCAATGTAGACTCTATTTCATTCTTAAGATGACAAACTTTGATTCTTCAACAAAAATCTATTATAAAAGTGCTTAAAATATGAAATGCAAGAACGGACCTCCAGGGTCCAGCTGAGTTTTTTATTAGTTTTTTTTTTTTTTTTTTTTACATTTGTGAAGTTACAAATAACATTATAAATAGAACACTGTCTACAGTAGTTGTAGACAAGTAGATCTACTAATAGAGCTTGTAATATGTGACTAGCAATTGCAATACAGGAAACAAAACTTTCAACACATGTGATAACAATTTAGATCTAAATCCACACAGATATAGCTGTAGGTCATAAACAGTGTCGTCGAATGCTCATATTATTTTAATTTAGGCATATGTTTAACCAGGTTTTTTTTTATTTTTGTGACGGTACGCACCGGTACGGGGGCGCGGTTGGCGAATGGCTAAGCGTTTGGCTTCCGAAGCTGGGTTCCTGGGTTCGAATGCCGGTGAAACTGGGATTTTTGAATTTTCGGGATTTTTAGGGCGCCCCTGAGTCCACCCAACTCTAATGGGTTCCCGGCTTTAGTTGGGGAAGCAGTTGGTTGTTGTGCTGGCCACATAACACCCTGCTCTTTAACCGTTAACCAAAGAAACAGATGACCATAACATCATCGCAAGGTCTGAAGGGGACACTTTACTTTTTCACTTACGCACCGGTACATGTAAGATCCATGCATAAATGACAACGAAAAGAAAATCTTAATCGACCGTCGGTGGACAATGGTTAATATGCTTGACCTGGAAGTGGCAAAATATGTAGGTCACAGCTGGGGCTGCGTATCAACGGAAATACTGCATTCTTATTAATCTTCGGACTCGAAGACAAGCCTTATTATTATATTATATCTAGGTTATATTAATCTACTTATTAACATGTCACTCTAGTCTACACCTAAGATCTACTAAAGTCTAAAGTAAAGGATTGATCTAGATATTAGAACAATGTCTATAGAGATCTAGAAATCTAATAGTTCTACACCAAAATGAGTTGATATAGACATTTATAGATCAATATTTATCTGTTCTAGTTTATGAAGTAAACAAAGGTCCTACATCTAGTTAAGATACAGATGTACTAATGCTATAAGTTCCTAGTCTAAATGAAAACAAAGCAACCGAGAAAATGAAAATGAGGTCACCGACCGTTGCCTGAAGGTTCAGCTGTTGGCTTTACTACGGCCAACTAAACACACATTAACACAATAATTATACACTGCAATCCTTCAATACGAAATGTACACAGCAGACAGGATACACACTTGGGCTAGCGTACACAGCCTGCATCGGAAACTGTTACGATTTACCAATAATAACAAAGGAAACTCTTTGAATCCTGACACTCAATGCCTAGCAGACGACAACATTCGACGTAATCAAGTCAGCTGTTCCTATCAGCTGATACAACCTCTTCTCCCCCTCTCTCATCACTTCTCTTTCACGTACCTTGCAATCTAAATTTAGAACGCGTTCTCCGTGACAAGGAGAGACGAGAGTGCACGCGAGAGAGGCTGATGTGGTTGGAATCAAAACCTCGCCTCAATGTCTCGCGCGATGCTGCTGGCAGACAAAAAAAGGCAACTTATTATTTTTATACTGCTGAGTGAGTGGTCAAACGATGGAGTATATTAAATCTTGGGCCAAACAGTTGCTTAGAAATGTGTTGTCCACTTAGTTGTACTTGGGACTTGGGATATGTACAGCTCAGAGGCGGAGAGAGTGGGGCAAGAGGTCACAAGGGCAAGGGGTGGGGGGCAACACGCAGAGAGGCACCAAAAAAAATATTGTAGATATTCTAGTTAGCTAAGTTAGGTAATATATTCTAAGGCTGTTTCTATTATATTATTAAATTCTTTAAATTCTTTTTATTTATAAGCTTATATTTCTATGTTACGATCATACAAAATGGAAAGGAAGGAAGGGGGGTGGGGCGCCAATTAAGTTTTTGCCCCGGATGCAGGGCCGGTCTTAGGCCACTGCAAACTATGCAGCTGCAGTGGGCAACGCGCTTTCATAAGCAATGAGAATTCTTGGTGTAAATTATTAAATTAAACCATTTTAACTTATTATTAAAGAGTTGCTGGAATTCTCCAGAAATTATAAAATATAAGAAAAAGTCATGAAAGTCTCCTAAAATTGTTAAAATCTTCATTAAAAACTGATGCAAATCTCATTAAAACAGACAAAATTCTTATTTCGGGGTGTCATTCAATATGAAAAACGCCAATCCTAGTCCTACTCGCGATTAAAAAACAACAATGAAATGGCATTGTAAGTTTCATTTAATTAAATGCAATAATAAGCCGAATTTTACCCATAGCACAAAAACAAGAAGTTCAAATAATTAATTTTTAAATTACATTAATAGTCACTGGCATCTAAATATATACCAAAATTTATCCCAACATCTTAGAAAAAAAGCGATATTTTGCTATTCGATAGTAAATTGAAAAGATCAATCTGTATGTTTATCGCCTTTTTGTTGGAAAACTTCTATCTACTGCAGATGGCTCGTAAAGTTAATTTGACAGTGATTTTATACCTAGTAAACTATGAATAAAATGCAAAGACGAATGTATTTGCTAATACAATATCTAAATTATCACGTATTATCCTTATTACAACCAAAATTAGGCCCGCGCAATCCGTTTCGCATAGTGCCCCGCAACCTGTAGGACCGGCCCTGCCCAGGCGCACGTGTTGCTCAGGTACAGCTATATTGATATTTCACCCCATGAATTGCGTCTCTCCTCCTAGCCCACCCCTAACTTTTTAAAAGTAAAATGTATACACAAATAGCAGGGCCATCCTAAGCCCATTGGAGGCCCTATGATATGACGTGGGCCCGGCCTCAACAATATGACGCGTATGCCGTAATCATCTTCTTTTTTTTATGTAACGTCTGCATATATCTTATAAGATAAGACGAAATCGAAAATTATGAATTATGAATTTACCAAAAGAGATTCCAATGTAAACTTTGTACTTTTCTTTTTTTAAAAAACAAAACTTATATCAACTCTTGTCTGTCTTGTAAAAAGTTTGTACAGGTTATTTCTCCCATATCCATTCTCGGATTAAGTTGAATCTTTGCTCAATTGTTTATTGGCATTTACCTTATCTATACCTTGGTCTTTTGGACCATTGGAGCACCATGCAAGCTTTCTCCATTCTTCTGTTTTTCGACTTAGTTAGAACCACTTTCAATGTCTGGCCCGTCCATTCTGTTATGACATTATTATGTTGTCTTTCCATCACTTTCTCTGTCTGCCTCTTTTTCTTTTTCATGGTACTGTTCCTTGAAGGAAGATTATTGCGAGCATAGAATTTCTTAAATAATTTTTTGATCAATCGCAACTTCGACAATGACAGCACTGCAGAGCAATATTTGAAAAATGGCTCGGATCGGATCTACTTTGGTAGTTGTAGTTTGCTAGATCTGCATTGAACAATAGGTCTGCTATCTCGTTGTTAACCTACGGGGTTTTACTTTCCTCTATTTTAATGTTCATAGCAATTTTAAATAGGGCCTGGTCTGTTTTATTATTATTGTTGTCATTATTTTAAGTAGTCTAAAATGGTGCTTACTTTCCTGAACTAAAAGCCAGATTTCTGCCAAATACTAAGTACTAGTCGACCGGCGGCATTGCATACGCCGCTATTTTGCAGGGCAGGCCTTAGACACTGCAACATATGCGACCACAGTGAGTCCGCTGGATAGTCTAAGAACTGAGCCGAAGGCTCTTCGAGCTCTAAGTTTGAAAAAAAACCTGTCTGAATCCGTCCGAGAACAAATGTCAAACAGTAAAAAAATGAGACGGTCCCTTGAGGAACAGCGCATGGATTCGTGACAGGTTTGTGGGAGCTCTCTTTCAACTCTGCACCGTGAAGGAGCAGACTCTCGTCCACACGTGGGCACCCCCACGGGAGTCATGTTTGTTACCCTTTCGCCTAGCCACTTCCTCTAGTGAGCCGTTTCCACGTGAGCGCCACGTTGAGGCAGAGTAACGTGCTCGCGCCACAGTGGGTCCCGCACTTTCTTTGGACCCGTGCTAAATTTTAGGTGTATAAATTATTAAATTGAACCATTTTATAACATATAACAGATTTCCCGCGGCCTCTTGATTTACCAGGAGCCCCTTGGAAATCTCCTGAAATGTAATTAAATGCTATGCCGCCGGTCGAAAAAGTCCTGGAAATTTCCGGACATTATTAAAATATTTTTTAAGTAAAAAAAAAATATGCTATGCTATTTTGTGAATGAAAATAGTGCGGATTTTGGATATATTATTTCCCATTCACACCATGCTGCGCCATGGGATCTTCCCATTTGCTTGTTAGAAGTAAAGCGAATGCGTGAATTCATGAATGAAAAATACTATGAATGGAGCTAAAAAAGAATGGCTAATTGACCTTAATTTACGCGATATTAAAAATTTAGCTGCACTCATGTAACAATGCTTTAGAAAAACAAATTTGAATGTTAATTTGATTAAATGAACTTAAATTAGTATGTTCATTTGCTAAAGCATAAAATATCTCTGCGAAGAGAAGTTCTATAATCTTCTTAGAGTTGAATTCAAGTTTTAGATCTAGATCTAGATCTAGGAATAGAGAGATGAGTTAACTTTCGTAATCATGTCTAATGAACGAATGTGCGTAATTAAAGTACTTTATAAAGTGAAACCTGAGAGTATACTCTATCTGAGTATTGTTGTTCTAGTTTCAATAGTCTAACGACACAATAATGTGGAAATACTTTTAATATTATGACAATAATCTGAGAAGAAGAGATAATTATATAAACACCACTTTCATTCACAAAATAGTGCGGATTGGGATGCACCAATTTCCATTCACACCGCGTGCGTGCGCCATGGGATCTTCCCTATTTCCTTGTTGTTGCTTGCATGTTGTTGTTGTTTGACCTCTTACTTTGAGGAATATATATATATAGATTGATGAGTGAATGAATTCCAAGATCAATGTATATATTTATCAATACTTTAGATCTCTGTTATATAAAACTTCCTACACAAGTCGGATACAAGAGATTAGGAGAGTTTTGATAAGTAATATTAAATTTAGGTTCCCGGTCACTTCATCCCCGGTCACTTCATCCCCGGTCACTTCATCCCCGGTCACTTCATCCCC
>JADKLZ010071522.1:2191836-2203234 GCA_021533235.1 Biomphalaria straminea | reverse complement strand
CATGGCTACCTTTCTTCACTGTTGTGTCCTCTTACACATGGCTACCTCACTCCATTTATGAGCATTCTTCCACAGTGCTACTTTCCTACACCGATTTGTCCCTCTTCCATAGAGCCACCTTCTTTCACTGGCTCGGCCTTGTGTGATATGTGCTCAGACCTGTCGCCCCGATGTTCCCGGGTATTGAATATTTCCCTCTGTCATCCACTACAGTACTATAGTAGGACATCCACTACAGTACTATAGTAGGTCATCCACTACAGTACTATAGTAGGTCATCCACTACAGCACTATAGTAGGCCATCCACTACAGTACTATAGCAGGTCATCCACTACAGCACTATAGTAGGTCATCCACATGGGCGTCCGCAGGGGGGTGCAAGGGGGTGCACTTGCACCCCCCTGGATTCTGAGTAGCAAAATTCTAGACATTACCTTTTTTTTGCATCATTAAATCAAATAACTTCTTAGTAGCCACTGAGCAAGTAGTAATTCCACTGTAGTACAATCATAAGGATAAGTTAATGTTCGAGTTGACTAGTCTAGGTTTAATAGGAATACATGGCCGACGTGCACCCCTCTAGATTCTAGTAGCCACATTGTAGTAAATTTTATAAAAATTAATTTCTTAGAAGTAGCAATTTAAGAAGTTTTGCTTCCACTGAAGTACAGCTGTAAGGAAAAACTATTATTGCAATAAACTAGAATATGCTAATCAGGTGTTGATGGCCGACCATGTACGCTTTATTATAGTCTTGCAATTTTCTGTACTATAAAAAAGAAAGTTTAAAATATTCTATTGCACGTAAGTCGTGACAATTTGTTATCTCTTGCACATAATTATACTTATTATTATATTTAGTTAGGGACTAGAATGGGAGAAATATTTTTTTCTTTGTCTTGGAGAAGAAATCCTTGCTGATTTTATTTCAATACGATAAATGTGAAAGCTTCTTTGAACAAGAATGAGGAGTGCAGTCATATGTGTAAATGTATTTATGTTATGCGGAATTAAGGTCGGTTTTAGTTCTAGATAGCAGGTTAAACACGTCCACCAGTTTACGATTGCAGACTATACAAGAAAGAACTTAATAATAATAAGGTTTTATTTATAGAGCGCTGTTAACAAACTTGATGTAGGCTCAAGGCACTGTGATAACATTACAAACATAACAAGGTTACAAAGACAGTTTGTGAGAAAACGCAAACTCATTATCTGTCCCCGAAGGGGTCCTCCCATGAAGGTAAAAAGACAGGTATCAATATTTTCAGAAAGAACATCATAATCAAATTCTTTCAAAGAAAAATGACAGAGAAAAATGGAAAAAGAAGGTTGATAGACCTTCTGTGAGTTGTGTGGTCCAGTAGACCAAAGGATATGTGAAAGTGAATGTGGAGTCAAATGTGAACCTGACCATAATTGATATTATAATGGATATGTTATTGATCTAATTGTCTGTAAGGGTCCATCTCTAAAAAAATGTCCTTTTTTTGGCACAAAAAATGAAGAGTAGAACTAATAGTTCACGTGATAACATGAATACCATTTATTAATTATTGTTTAAATTATCTTCCACTTATTTGCATATTAAATAGATTTGTTTCTCTTTAAAAAAAGGAAACATTATTTTTGGATAGCTGTTATAGTCTGTATGATAAAACTTAAGTAGCGTAGCGAGTACAAATGTAAAAAAAAAATAATTTTCTACAAAAAGTCTAAAACCATTCGCATAAATGTGTTGAAAATATGGTAAATGATTACCTCCCTTATTAAAGAGCGTCCCGTGTTTGTTACTATTTATAGTGAATAGTTGTAAAAGTGGTGTATTTTATGAAAAAACTGCTTGCATAAGTGATTTAAAAAATTCGCTTTTTCGCTTTTAGAAAAGCAGAATCTAGTCTTGTTTTCCGATGGGCTATTCGTGCGGCGTTATTCAGAATTCGCTGCAGCTTTGCTATTTTGTCATCAGATATACCTGCTAGCAAGGCGTTGCAGCAGTCAAGTCGGGAGAGTATTCTTGAATGCTATTGCTAGCTTTTTGTTGACTCCGTCGTCAAACTGAGTCAAACATGGTCGGATATGACCTAATCATTGAAGCTGAAGATAACGGCCCTATGGAGACACTCTGGAGTGAGAAATAAGAACCCAGTCACAATTTTTTGATGATTTGTTTGGCGGATATTAATTGCAATTCGTTGTTAACATTTTATGTTAGATCGACCCCGTAGGTAGGCATAGACAGAACGGATAAGCTTAATAACGCGTACAGTAAATTGTTTGTTCAAATGTTAAATATTTAATTTGAAACAAATATTTAAAAGTCACTTATTATCGTATATGGGGGGGGGGAAACCAGTTCCTTTCTTTATTATTCTCCGTAGACGAAAATTTGCACCCCCCTGGAAAAAATCCTGCGGGCGCCCATGGTCATCCACTACAGTACTATAGTAGGTCATCCACTACAGCACTTTAGTAGGTCATCCACTACAGCACTATAGTAGGTCATCCACTACAGCACTATAGTAGGTCATCCACTACAGTACTATAGTAGGTCATTCACTACAGTACTATAGTAGGTCATTCACTACAGTGCTATAGTAGGTTTAGGCTGGAAAGTGTTTCAATCAAGTTTTCAAAGGATACTCGGAAAATCCATCTGCCTCAATCTGATGTACTCTTTACGCAATGCGATTGTCAATATTTATTATACTCTTTTTTGTTTTTAGAATTTAATTTGAAATAAATGGGTATTTTTAGCGCCTTAAAAGGTTAGTACATTTTGTAAATGTTTTTACTTACATTTTGTCAGAGTGTATATTTTCTTATTGATTCTGAAACAAATAAATAGAACAGCTGAAACTCTTCTAGGAAAGAAATATATGGAATAGAAAATAACGTTCTAAGATAATTTGGCTTGTCTTCGAGTCCAAAGACTAATGAGGAATGCAGTTTATGCCTTGGCTAACGTAGCCCAAGCTGCAACCTACATATTTTGCCACAATTAACACAGGCATAGCAATTGTCTGCCGGTAGTCGATTTAGATTATTACATTTTCGTATATAAATATTTTTTGTGAAATGTGAGATTCGGTTCGTTCTTGATTTATAGTTCATATTAAAATAATTTAATTGTGTAAATCCATATCCATGAGAATAAAATAATGATTTGTTTGTCTCTATTTATTTTACGACTTCTGTTTTTTAGATATTGTAATAAACATGCTTTTAGCATTAAATTTTGATTGACGACGATTATTTTATTTAAAGTAAGTAAAGTTCCCTTTTTTAGACCTTGTGTTCTATAAGGGCAGATGATGTAAATGTCATCTGTTTCTGTGGCCAACGATTAACGTGGGTGGCATGTGGACAGCACGATCAACCGCCTTTACTTTCCCCAACTGATGTCAAGATACCCGTTAGAGCTGGGTGTACTCAGAGGCTCCCAAAGATCCCGAAATTAAAACTCCCAGTCCTAACCAGGATTTGAACCCGGGAACTTTACCGCTCTGCCACGACACGTTTACTTGTTACTTACACTAATATTAGTGTTTGCTATGTTCTACAATGTATATATCAAATGTAAGTCCTAACTAATGATACCTTATGCTTTATATTTTTATTAGTTTAATGGAAAATATGTTTATAAACCACAACTGAAGTATCCTGCTTTAGCACAGTCATATTTGAATAATTCACATATGTCGTTTAAGAAATATATATTTAATACTTCAACTAACGTTGTACTCACGTGTACGTTTGGTTTCTTTTACCTTGAAGACGAAAGGAAATTAAAAAGTAAAAGAATGAAATAAAAAAAAAATAAAAGAACGAAATATAAAAACTTATCGAAGGGAAAATAACTCCTTAATTACTACTATATCTCTAAGTAATGTAGACTTATTTCCCTTATTTTATAACAAACAAAAGAAGTAATTATTTTGAATTTATTGACTAATTTGTTGATTTTTTTTTAAATTGATTTATACTTTGTTAGATAGAATAAATAGTTGTTTGGGGTTTCAACTTGATCCGAGAATGGATGTATCAGAACTATTGTGTATAAGAGTGAGCTGATAGAAGCATTGTCATAAAAGGTTTTAAATGTATAATCAATATTAAACATGTATGGATTTCATTATAAAATTCTACACTTAGTGTGTGGAAACTAATGTTGACTTCTATTGTAGGACGGTCGCTACTCCAAAGGAAAGTGAACTGAGAAATGAAATGATGTACAAACGACGGATAGGGAGACAACACCAGCATCCCGATTGGGAATAAATCCATCATTTGAAGTAGCAAGAAGTCATTTTAATTTTAATATCCCTTGGCTAGTTTAGACTGGTTGAGTGAAATATTATTGAATTTGTACAGTACACAAGATCCGAGCAAGACAATAGTGTGAAGGGAGAAGACTGACAAATATTTGTTACATTTATAAATATTTAGTATATCTACCCTTTTTATATAAAAATACAACTTAATTACCATTATTTGACTAACTTTTATGATTCAAAAAGTCATTACTTTTTTATTATATTTATTATAGATCTACATTTCTGGTAAATTTAAACTAAGTCCGAGAATGGGAAATGGGACAAAAGACGTGTAAATAATCCACCCAGACTTGCAGAATGAGTTAATTACAATCTTTGCAACAAACTGATCAATGTCTTACCTATGGTTCTAACCAAGAAACCAATGATGCCAATAACAACAATCAAAGCAGTGGACACACTGGCGGCTACAACCACATTGGGTCTCGATGACTCTGGAATACAAAACACTTCGTTACCAATTTATAGACAGATTGGATTTGATCTCAAGCCCAACGTGACAACAGTCAGAAAACATGCAACATTTTAAAAAAATCAATTCCTCATTTATGAGGCTGGTATTGGTCTATATGTTTCTGTTTATTTCCTTCATGCTTCAATAATGCAAGAAGTCTTTACAGTGAGCACCTAATTTCTTGATTAAAAAAGTTTCCCTTTCAGATCCTGTGGTCAATAGGGCAGATAATGTTTCTGTGGCCTACGGTAAACATAGGTGTCATTAGGCCAGCACAACGACCAACGAATAGCCTTTACTTTCCTCAACTAATGTCATGTACCCATTAGAGCTGGGTGGACTCAGAGGCGCCCAAAGATCGAGAAATTGAAATCGCAGTCTTAACTAGGATTCGAACTCCGGAACCCTAGCTCCGGAAGCAAAGCGCTTTACCGCTCATCCACCACGATAAATATTCATGAACGTGTATTTCTTGAGAATTCAAATCTTTACTGAATACAAAGAGACATTAAAGTCTATTGCGGGAATACCCGCTGAATATAATATTAAGATGATTATAGTTTTAAAAATTATAATGGTTTAACCTAAATTTCCACTGCATGTCCCATGAGGCATTTTTTTCTAAGAAAATCGTTAGAGCTGCTTTAGAAATACGCCTTGAGTGTCCATGTTTCACTTACTGTAAGGACTACTTTTTGAACCCATGAAGACTTTGCAAGCTAATACGAGGAATTATAACTAATATCAAAAGTAAAAAAAAAAAAAGGTGTCTAGCTGTAATCAGTATTGTCACTTATTGAGAAAGGCTTTATTTTTCCTCTTAGCACTTAATTATTTTGTGGCGCGGTGGCTGAGTGGTTAAGCGCTTGGTGTCCAAATCTGGGGTCCTGGGTTCGAATCTGGGTGAATCCCGGGATATTTAGCGCGCCCCGATTTCACCCAACTCTAATAGGTAACTGACTTAAGTTTGGGAACGTAAAGGCAGTTGGTCGTTGTGCTGGCCTCATAACACACTGCTCGTTAACTGTTGGCCAAAGAAACAGATGACCTTAACACAGGGGCGTAGCTAGAAATTTTCCATCGTTTGGGGGCCCGGGGGACTGACCTCTTTGGGGGCCCCTATATTTTGCGTAATACTTAATTTTTAATATAAAAAACACTCATTTGGGGTGGGATTTTCAAATTCTCCCCCCTCCTCCCCCCTCCTTAGCTACGCCACTGCCTTAACATCATCTGCCCTAAAGATTGCAAGGTCTGAAAGGGGAACTTCAATTACTTAATTGTCTAAAAAAAAAATTTCGTTTCTTTATAATGTGATTCAACTTTTTTACCTTTCTCTGATATCGTTAGATAAACTCTCATGATTTCCTCGTTATTTTTTTTAAAAATCACCTTGACAACGTGAGTGCCGAAGTGATTTCGCCTCACTTGCAAGACGGTCAACTCGACCCGGTACTTCTCGTCTGAGAGTTTGCCGTACATCACCATAACGTCGCTGATGTTGTGCCGGAGGTCGTACAGGTCGCAGAGTTGGCTGCTGATTGCGTAAGGTGTGATGGCCACACAGGCTGAAAACGTCACACGTGTGCCCTCTGAGGCTTCGACCGTTTGGTTTTGAGGTGAAGCCTCACAGAGACGTGGGTGGTCTTCAGTACCTAAAACACAGACAAGAAAAGAAAGATAACAAGAAAAATTTAATCACAGCTGATATTAAACGTAATCGCATTAAAGAATTCGGAGTTGGAAGAGGGTATCTTGGTGAATAATACTGTGATCGTTTTTTAAATGTATTGTATAAAAAAAAAAGAATCACGAATTCGATTGATCAAGCTCATCAAGACATACACTAACCACTGTGCAAGCGACGGTTTCATTGCTATCTATTGTTATTTTCACAATTTTAGTATAAAACCTATAAAGGGGACTTGCACAACTCATACCTATACATTAGTGAAGTATAATTACTTTCCCTTTTTCAATACCAAAGTTACTAGTTACCTATCCCTTAGTCTGTGGACCGTTGGGGCACCAAACAAGACCCGTAGACCGTCTTTCTCCATTCCTCTCTGTCCTTTGCCCTGTTTAGAACATTCAATGGTAAGCCTGTCCATATTTTATGTTGTCCTCCCTCCGCTTTCTCTGTCTGCCTCTTCTTTTTCCTGGTACTGTTTCCTGTAGGAAGGTCTTTGCGAGCCCCGAAGATCTTGTTATATGGTCATAGATTTTAAGCTTGCGTTTTTTTCACAGTAGTTAGCAGATACCAAAGTAACTAATTACAAATAATTAATTAACTCATGTTTTTTTAAAAATTAATTCTTGATTCTTGTTTTATCAGGTACTAGAAATACTTGTGCAGAATTTTCAACTTGATCACTGAATGTGTGTGGGAAAAATAACGTGTTTAAATCTCTACTAGACAGACAGACAGACAGACAGAATGAGTTGCTATAAGCTTTGTAAAAATTAGTCCAGTTACAGATCTAGCCATAGAAGAAGAAATATAGGGCAGTCTTTCATAGAGCACAGAATTTGCGTGAACTTTTATAATGGCAATTTGTGTCTCGCGGCCTTCATTTTTTCTCTTCGATTGTCTCTTTCTTCGTCCACCTGGTGGCAGAAACTTTCCTCTCTGTCAATGAGTTGATCTTCAGCACCTCTGTTACGCCGTCCTTCTTTTACCTGTTACCTATCCCTTAGTCTGTTAGACCGTTGGGGCACCATTCCTCCCTGTCTTTTGCCTTGTTTAAAACCTCTTTCAATGGTAGGCTCGTCCATTCTTTTATGTTGTCCTCCCATCGCTTTCTCTGTCTGCCTCTTCTTCTTTTTCTATTACTGTTCCCTGAAAGAAGGTCTTTGCGAACCCCGTAGAAGTGGCGTCACAAGGAGGGGTGTGCGGGGTGAGGTCCGCAACGGGTGACACCCGAGAGGGGTTGACACTCGATTGGAAAAAAAGCACTTTTCCCAAAAAATAAAATATAAATATCAACTTACAAATGTGACAGAAGCAAGATAAAAAGTATAGGAATGGTTGAATAAACTTATTCTTAATGGGGAAAAAAATCAATAGTAATATTTTCTTTTTTGATAAATAGTGGGCATGTCCTCAATAGGAAACTCGCAAAAAGACTGAAGAACATTTATCAGGCTTTCAAAATTGAAACCTTTTTTACAGCTGGACTTACATTTAAAACAATTGACAGGGAAGTCATTGCTTGACGTATAGATGGGAAAACAGAGTAATATCTTGCAATTATAGATTGCCTACTATCGCATTGTTTCTAGCAAAGCAAAATTTGTTATATGGTGGCGAATCAAAGAAGACTTTTCATTAAATAATGGACTTTTGTTCTTGGGATTGCGGAAACGTTATCCAATTATGACCCAGTGCTGAAAAATAACTTATACGATTGCAAGGCAGCGATGCAAAAGAAAAAAGTTACTTTACAAGCTTGTATCAAAACTCAAGAGTTTATAACTGTTTTAGCAAACCAATTAAAGGATATACTTATCAGAGATTAGAGACATTCTGCAAGGTACACCACACCTTACATAGATCTCTGAATTTGTAAGATATATTAACAGTAGCAATGGTACTGAAATATTGTGGGATATTCCTCTTTAAGTGGACCAAAAGCTGATTCTAGGAATTCTCATAATTTAAAACGCATGGAACGAGATTCATATGATTGGCCCAAGGACATGGTAATGAAGCTACAGTTTCAAGAATTCACGAATGAAGAAAAGAAATTTGAATGGATGTGTACATCATTTATTTAAGCTATTTGGTCAAAATTCTTAATCAGAATAAAGCTTCTTAGATACATTGTCTCGTTTTTCTAGAAACATGTTTTTTTTTATTTCCTTGGCCGCTTTTGCCAATGGATGGGATATTTTAATTAATGATAGAGTGTCATATGAACAACTCGCTGGTGTGCTCATCGTGTTGCAGTTAGATCCATGAAAGAACGATTTTATGAAAGTGTGAGGGGCGAAAATCTTTGCCGTCGCTCTTAGAATAAAAACACTAGAGGAGCAGCGCAAAGACAAGTGTCTGTGAATATACACATGCTTTCATTGTTTGACTTTCTTGTTAACAGATGTACTGAGAGACAAGTCAACAAAACACAAGAGTAGCTTCAAATTAAAGTGTTAATTATTGGCAAAGTGATGGCTAAGCTAGAGCACTTCATTTACTCTACGAAATGTGTGACAAGTTAGCTCAAAATGTAATTGAGATGAATTTTGTCAATTTAAACTAGCATGTTATTGCAAAAGAAAAATAAGTTTTAAAAATAAGAAAATATCCGGAAAGAAATCTTAAGATGCCGGACCGGATTCACTATTAAAATATAGAACAAGAGGTTATTGCTGAGTGCATCTATCTCTTTTATACTGAGCCAGGCGACAAAATATGTGAACTACAAGATATCTACAAGCATCAAAGTTTTGAAGGACGACAGCGAATCTTTACCAGCCTAAGATTAAAACCTTTAACGGTCACTTGGCAAATGCATGTCTACGTGGCATGTCAAATTGGCGAAGCTTTTCAAAACTTACATTCCTTAAGAACTATTTATAACTTTTGAAAAACATAGATCTATTTCAAATCAAGCAAATTGAAAACGAAGTCGCAAAATATATTGAGTTTAAAGTTATTTATTAATTTGAAATCTAAATTTAAGTTTGTATTTTGTCAAGTTATTGTAGACTTTGAAATAGACTTTTAAAAATGAAAAAAAAAAAAATCTTTTTAAAGTTTTTGTACCGATATATAGTTTTCATAAAGTTGCTTTTTTTGTCAGCAGCCGTCCTCAGGAAAAAAAGTTCCCCTTTCAGACCTTATGGTCTATAGGGCAGATGATGTAAAGGTCATATGATTCTGTGGCCTACGGTTTACGAGGGTGTCATGTGGCCAGCGCAACGACCAACCGCCTTTACTTTTCCCCAACTAATGTCAGGTACCCATTAGAGCTGGGTGGACTCAAGGGCGCCCGAAAATCCCGAAATAAAATCCCAGTCTTCACCAGGATTCGAACCCGGGACCTCCAGTACGGAAGTCAAGCGCTTTACCGCTCAGCCACCGCGCCCTCGTCCTCAGGAACCTACCGCTTTAATGTTAGTTTCCGTTAGGGTCTCTGTAAAGTTTACCAAGGAAAGCATGTTCAGTTCATGTTTAATTTGTTTCTAATTTAAAAATCTAAGATGTTAATGTATATAATAATTAACGAAGAAATGTCAGCGACAAAAAAAAATTAATAATTAAAACAGAATCGACACTCATTTTAACGTTGTGTAACTGCAATCAACGATCTGTAATATTGCGCAAAAAAAAAAGAAATAACCAACGATACTTTTTATTGGGAAGAATAATAGAAACTCTGGGGGGGGGGACACCTTGATCTTACCGCACCGGGTGACACCCATCCTAGTGACGCCACTGAGTCCAGATATTATATGTCAATTCCAATTATTTCTTAGGAGTTTGAAGCTATAGCTTGTGTCGCCTACAACTACACCAGGCCCTTATGTAGGCCTACATCTGCATGCTTCAAGCAACATAATTGGATCTCATTCACCAATAGTAAACAAACAAAATTGAGTCACATGCTTCTCTATCTCTTCTATACAAATTACGATCAACAATGGCTATCACGTGACAGTTTTGGTGAAGGAGGTCCATTGGGTTAAAATTGACTAAATTGGCATTAAATTTTTTAATAGCCCAAAACAAACAAACAAACTTGTGGCTTACCTGGCTCAGTAGATAGATCATCATTATCGTCGAACTTTAATAGAGTGCGAGCAGTAGACAGATAGAGACTTGATATTGTAATCACAAAGGCAAACTGGCATATCACAAAGTAACACATTTTTCTGGTCAAATTTTTAAGAAAAGTGTATCTACATTTTTAGTCTAGTTCTCATCCAGATTTTGTAGTGTCGGGTAGTCCCCTGCGATCTTGCATTCCAAAATAACATTGTTCTTCATTATGAGAGTATTGAAACGACCATATAGAAACGACCATCAACAGAAGTGACTTGATGTCTGCTCTATTTGGCGTGTCATCTAAGTTGATGTTTTCTATAAGCCTTGAGTGACAAGAAGATTTCACTTCCTGTATGGCGTCATCTTATTGTAACGGAAGCCTCCCAGCGACCTGAGACTAACAACATTAAAAGTCTTTCATTCCTTATTAAATCACTCCAAGATATAAGTATGTAAACATTGGCCATTAACTGTGCCGAACCTTTGAGAGTCTAAAGAGGCATTAATGTATATCAGTTAATTAGACAACATGCACATTTTAGCTAATTTTTAAAAGCATTTTTGATTCAGCCTTCGCTTTTTCCAAAAAAATGACAACTTATACAAATTCTCAGAAGGGTCTCTTAATTATCTATAATTATCTATGACTGCCAAACGTCGGCGTAGTTATAACATTTTATATCTGATTGTGTTTTGGGGGCGGGGATAATTTTTCACCTTCCGCACCCCCCCCCCCATATAAACATTTACGTAGGAGGCGAGATGGTTGAGCGGTAAAGCGCTTGGATTCTTAACCGAGGTTTTTGGGGTTGAACCTGATGAAGAATTTTTTTTTTTTT
>JADKLZ010071522.1:2150918-2171036 GCA_021533235.1 Biomphalaria straminea | reverse complement strand
AAAGAGAGATAAAACAAATCAAATAGAGATGTTTTTGGGAGGAAGAGAGAGAAAGTAAGATTTGTGAGGAAAAAAAAAGCGTGTGTGAGAGGAAGATACAGAGAGTGAGAGAGAATAAATATGAATAAATAAATTAGATTTAAAAAATTGATACAGACAAAACGAGGATAGAGAGAAGACACAGTCTATTACTTACCTCCTATAAAGCCATACGAAAATATAAAAACACTAATTTCTTGAGAGAAAGTACTAGCAAAGAAGGCAACAAACGAAACTATGGCTCCAGCAATGGCCACTGACCTACAGCCATACATATTGACCAAAGCGCTGATAATTGGACCTGTGGACAAGATACGCATACAATACAAGATAACATCCCATGGCCATAAAGATAGACAAAATATTGCTATAATAACGAAGTAGAATTTATTCATATTTATATACATCTATATTAATACAGCACTATCGTTAATATGTTGTAAACAAATTTACTCTTCTTTCAACATAATGCTATTGTGGTTGTGTCTTACCAAATATTAAATAGGATCCATTCAGCACAGATCCAATCCATGAAGTCTCACTTTTGTTAGTGTTAAACTGAGTCCGGAACTCGTCAAAGAAAATACCGAAAGAGAAACAAGTCCCGTCAACTAGTAGACTTATAGAGAAGGAGGAAAGGACCACAATCCATCCCCAGCCTCCATCTGGAGGGGCAGCAACTCCTGGGGATTGCTTTACAGCTTTCACTCCCTTGCTTTCGGTTCCATTAGAGTCCGTCTGCGGTTCTCCAGAACTCTTCTCTTCCTGCGTGATTAGCTTTGCTTTCTTAGACATCTAGAGAAAAGATTGAAGATTCATTTAACAGTGATTTTAAAGAAATAAATCAAAACAGATCAATTCCCGTTATTATATGTGTATTATGAATATAATCAAGAACATTAATTATTTTCAAAGGGAAGGGAAAGTATATTGTCAAGGATCTTGGTGTTTAATTTGTGTATGTTAAGTTTATTCCCCGCGGTGTGCACCCAAGCATACTAAGAAGAAAGGCGGTTCGACGTTGCGCTGGCCACATGCCACTCTTGATAACAGAAGTAAAGAAGTAAAGTTCACCTTTCAGACCTTGAGGTCTATAGGGCAGATGATGTAAAGGTCATCTGATTCTGTGGCCCACGGTTAACGAGGGTGTCATGTGGCCAGCATAACGACCAATCGCCTTTACTTTTCCCTAACTAATGTCAGGTACCCATTAGAGATGGGTGGACTCAGGGGCGCCCGAAAATCCCGAAATAAAAATCCCAGTCTTCACCAGGATTCGAACCCGGGACCTCCAGTACGGAAGCCAAGCGCTTTACCGCTCAGCCACCGCGCCCTCCCTTGATAACAGAAGAAACAGATTATCTTTACTTGCTCCATCGATTGAAAGGCCTGAAATTGTAACTTTAATTTTTGTGTTTGAATCAATAATTGAAAGGCCGCATGGTCGTGTGATATGCGCTCTGGACTGTTGCCACGATGGTCCTTGGTTCGAACTTCGAACACTGTCTCCCTCGCCGTCCTGCGGCAGACTTCTGAAGATATTTTTGTTTCTCAAGGAACATCCACAACATTTAAATGCGACAAACTAACGTTGCTAATTACACCATCTTGTACAATTAAGAGAAGGCAGAATATTGATTTCACTGGATAGGTTTTTTTTTTATGGTTTAGGAATGACGCTGTAAACCAACAACATCTTTCTATTGATATTAATGGCCTAGCAGGGACAGAGAACTAGCTGACTTGGTGATGCGCATCGACAAGACTAACGCAGCATATGGCATTCAAATAATAAACAACAAATTAGGACCAATAGCCAACAGGGCTTTAAAAGAGGCATCAGCATTAGAGGTGAAAAGCTGGCTAGTGTTAGCAGCTTCAAATAACTAGGAGCCATTGTCTCAGATGAGGGAACGAAACCTGAACTACTGGCCCGAATAGCACAGTCCACAGCAGCCCTTTCAAAACTTAAGTTAATATGGAAAGACAAAGGCTTAACCCTCGGCACCAAAATCAGACTGATGCGCTCCCTGGTCATGGCCACATTTTTATATGCTTGTGAGTCTTGGACGCTGACTGCAGAGCTAGAGAGGATGATCCTAGCAATGGAATTGAGATTCTACATAAGGATCCTAGGTATCACATTTAATGACCGCATCACAAACCAAGAGATTAGAGACAGGGTCACTGCAGCGATTGGACCCAATGATAACCTGGTAACTATCGTATAAAACGCAAGATAAAAACCTATGGCCATATAGCAAGATCGCAAACACCTTCCTTCAGAGAACAGTACCAAGAAAGCGAGGAAGAGGTAGACAGAGAAAGCAATGGGAGGACAACATAAAAGTATGGACGGGCATGAGGTTCTAACTAAGGCTAAGGACAGAGAGGAATGGAGAAGGACTGTCGACGAATCTTGCTTGTTGCCCAAATTGTCCAACAGACTAAAGGTTAGATAAAGGTAAGGTAAAAAAAAACAATCATACTATCTCCACTAGAAGGGGGCCTCCAAAGGAGTGTTTTTTACATTAAAAATTAAATATTACTCAAAATGCAGGGTCTCTAAAGAGGTCAACCCCCCCCCCGGGCCCCCAAACGATGGAAAATTCCTAGCTACGCCCTTGCCCATTGTAAATCTTTGACCAGTAAACTAAAAAAACTTCATCTGCTCTATTTGAGTGTAGAAGCAAAAATTAATTCAACTTGCTCCTAATGAAGTTCAGACAATCTCTATGTTTCATTATATCTAAGTGGAAAATCAGGTCTTAATTATTCAAAACTTATTTAGCAGCTTTGGTCTTAAAACGTATGTATTTACAAAGTTTACAACAGTTCACTCTCCCTGCGCCATTTTTTTTTACACGTTATTTCTCCCACATTTATACTCGGATCAAGTTAAAAGATTGACACTATTATTTAATGCAACTAACAAAACATCTAAGGGCTATTGAATCAGATAACGGAGCCAAACCTAAACTACTGGCCAGAATGGCTCAGACTAAAGCAGCACTTGCAAAACTCAAACAATCTGGACAGACGAAGGCGTAGTCCTTGACACTAAAATGAGATTGATGCACGCCCTGGCATGGGCGCCCGCAGGATTTTTTCCAGGGGGGGTGCAAATTTCCGTCTACGGAGAATATTAAAGGAAGGAACTGGTTTCCCGCCCCCCCCCCCATATAAGATAATAAGTGAACTGTAAATATTTATTTTAAATTAAATAAAGTATTAAACATTTGAACAAACAATTTACTGTACGCGTTTTTAAGCTTGTCTGTTCTGTCTATGCCTACCTACGGTCGATCTAACAGAAAATGTTAAAAACGAATTGCAATTAACATTGTGACTGGGTTCTTATTTCTCACTCCATAGTGTCTCACACCGAAAGGTAAAAATGAAACTTTTTGTTCACCAATCCTTGCCTTGACACATTCTGAAAGCTAGTCATCACGGGCAGCCATCACAGTCTTGGCCAAGTAGTATATTCATGTCTAGACTATGCTTTATGTATTTGCTGAAAATGACGTTAGACACAGACTGTGTTTCTCCAAACAGGAACAAAACCATAACTTGTTCTTTAATACTATCGCCATCAACAAACAAACCGAAAAGTGACTCAGATATCTGCAGTATCATCATCGAATACCCAGCATATGCTGATGCTCGTATTTTTTTATTTTTAATTTTTTTTTTTTTTGTTTCTTGCTGTTGCCATTGCTCCGTTAATTAAAATTGTCGTTTTGCCTAGTACGATGGCATGTAATGGCAATCATGGCATATCTTTCGAGCCACACATGTCAGCTCTGCAAGGGCCGTTATCTTGAGCTCAATGATTAGGTCATATCCGACAATGTTTGACTTAGTTTGACGACGGAGTCAACAAAAAGCTACCTATAGCATTCATACTCGACTTGACTACTGCAACGCCTTGGTAGCAGGTATATCCGATGACAAAATAGTAAAGCTGCAGCGAATGTTGAATAACGCCGCAAAAATAGCCCATCGGAAAACAAGACTAGATTCTGCTTTTCTAAAAGCGAAAAATCTATTTTTTTAATCACTTATGCAAGCAGTTTTTTTCATAAAATACACCACTATTCACTATAAATAGTAACAAACACGGGAAGCTCTTTAGTAAGGGAGGTAATTATTTACCATATTTTCAACACATTTATGCATATGGTTTTAGAATTTTTGTAGACATTTTTTTTTTTACATTTGTATCGCTACGGTACGTTACTTAAGTCTTATCACACAAAACATTACACCTATACAAATATAACGTTTCCTTTTTTTTAAGAGAAAAAATCTATTTAATATGTAAATGAAGGGAATATAATTTAAAACTACAATTAATAAGTAGGTAGGTATTCATATTATCATGTGTGATACTGCAAAGTACAGCAATACCACACAATTGACAAACGTTTTTTTTTTAGAGATTGGCTCTTACAAACAATTAGATCAATTAGATATTCATTATACGACATCAGTTAGGCCAGGTTCACATTTGACTCCACATTCACTTTCACATATTCTTTGGTCTACTGGGCCATACAAGATCTATCAACCTTCTTTTTCCATTTTTCTCTGTCATTTTTCTTGGAAAGAATTTAATTATGATGTTCTTTCTGAAAATATTGATACCTGTCTTTTTACCTGCCTGCGTGGACCACTTCTGGGACCGATAATGAGTTTGTTTTTTCTCACAAACTGTCTTTGTAACCTTGTTATATTTGTAATGTTATCACAGTGCCTTGAGCCTACAGTGCTCTATAAATTAAACTTTATTATTATTAACCTGCTATCTAGCGCTAAAACCGACTTTAACTCCGCATAACATAAATACATTTACACATATGACTTCACTCCTAATTCTTGTTCAAAGAAACTTTCACATTTATCGTATTGAAATAAAATCAGCAAGGATTTCTTTTCCAAGACATAGAAAAAAAATATTTCTCCCATTTTAGGCCCTAACTAAATATAATAATAAGTATAATTATGTGCAAGTGATAACAAATTGTCACGACTTACGTGCAATAGAATATTTCACACTTTTTTTAATAGTACAAAAAATTGCAAGACTATAATAAAGCGTGCATGGTCAGCCATCAACACCTGATTAGCATATTCTAGTTTATTGAAACAATAGTTTTTCCTTACAGCTGTACTTCAGTGAAAGCAAAACCTCTTAAATTGCTACTTCTAAGAAAATAACTTTTATAAAATTTGCAACAATGTGGCTACTTGAATTTAGAGGGGTGCACGTCGCCATCTATTCCTATTAAGCCTAGATTAGTCAACTCCAACATTAACTTATCCATATGATTGTACTACAGTGGGATTACTACTTGCTCAGTGGCTACTAAGAAGTTAATTGATTTAATGATGCAAAAAATTCTATTGTCTAGAATTTTGCAACTCAGAATTCAGGGGGGTGCAAGTGCACCCCCTTGCACCCCCACTGCGGGCGCCCATGCGCCCTGGTTACGGCAACTTACTTATACGCATGGGAATCTTGGACTCTGGCTGCAGATCTTGAGAAGAGGATCATAGCAATGGAACTAAGATGGGGCAGAAAAATCTTTGTTGTCACTTAGACCGTTGCACGAATGAATGGATTAGAAACAGGATTAATACGCAATTGGACCCAAATAACGACCTGCTTATCACTGTCGAAAAAAAAACGTAAACTCAAACTCTATGGCCACATCATAAGTTCCTCAGACCTTCCTTCAGGGGACAGTACCAGGAAAAATAAGAGGAGAAAGGGAAAGGGATGGGAAGATAAGATCAAAAAATTTAAAGGCCTGTTATTGAATGAAATTGTATCCATGTCAAAGGACAGGGATAATTGAAAAAAAGACGATTGACAGATCTTATGTGGAGCCCCAACGGTTCAATCGACTAAGGGATAGGTGAAGAGGAAGGCTATTACTTTCACACGATTATTGATTGTACCTAACTGTCACACTGCGTGTGATTGTCGGGGATTATAACTTGAATTAAAACAGTTGAACAAATGACAATCTAGGATTCACAATAAGTAATTCTTTGATGAAAACAAAACTCTAGAAACTTTATTTAAATAGAACGTAAGTACAGCTTATGTACAAGGTACATATTAATAAAATGAGAATACAATAAAAAGGCTTCTTTCTTCAATAATATTTCAGAGCAAACTAGAAACACAACCTATCATGAAAAAGACTCGCTCCAGACTGATTTCTTTGGCGCGTCCTACAGCGCCCCCTATCTAAGCGTCATCTACCTAAGCGCCATCTACAAGTCTTTCTTTTTAAAACAACCAATAGATTTGAAAACTACAACTATGTTGCTAAGCTACAAAAAGGTCTCGGGTAAAACCTGAGGCACTGTCAAGGATCTAGACTTTTTCATCTGCACACAAACTCATGGGGTAAATCCTGAGGCTCAGTCAAGGGTTTAGATTTCCATTTGTACAAAAGCTTTTAAATATATAAATAAGTCTAGAATGACATACGTGACACTAACAAAGTAGAATCAACATTAATCATTTACCTCGTTAGTGATCTGTAAATAAATTTCAATGTATGTTTATACTTTGTTATTTGCTATCAACGTTAAAATCAATGCCTCAAATTATTATTTGTCTATTAATAATAACTGAATGTATATTAAAATGAACTAATTTCATAAAATGTTTGACTACGCATTTGTCTATCACATTATGTAACTGATAAAGATAGGAGGACAAGTTTTATTAGTGACAGTATATCTCCCCCAGTCAAGTGGTTGTACTTAGACATGAACTGATTTGTTACACAGGTCAGTATCTACTATCAATAACACTTTAATGGTACGTTCACACTGGGTGTTTGTTGCTGAGAATTGTCTCTTATCACGTTACCCGTCTCAGTAGGGATGTCAAATATATAACACGACGAAGTATACCCTGATTGAACGTAGCCTAAACAAACAAGGCAAATTAAAGAAATAGACTTTCACCACACACCAGACACTATCAAGCATTCGAACAGCCAAAACAAGAAGTTTTCCAGGAGCTGACTTAGGAAATGACCATAGCCTTGTTATGTTGACCGTCAAATTACACCTAAAAGCTAACTAAACAATGACCTACCGGGATAAAATTTGACATATACAAGAGCCCCATGTTGCGGCCGTATTCGAGGCACCAATAGGAGGACGCTTTGCAGCCCTCAATATCTTGCCCAGGATATCGACACATAAGTCAATAAGCTGAGGACTGCAATCATAGATTCCAATCTTGAGGTATTATGGAGGTATTAGAGGGAGGTATTAGGGAGGTAAGAAGAGGAAGAAGACAAAGAAATGAACAGACCTGTCAGTGAATGAATATGTATCCAAGACAAGTACACAGATGAATGGACAAGGACTATTAACCGATCTTGTGTGGTGCCCCAACAGACTAAGGCATAGGTGACGGTAAAGTTGAACAATACCAAGAACACTTAAATAAATTTCCATAATTTGCAAAGTAAATAAAAGAGAATTGATCGCTCATATTAGTAATATCCCAATACATACTTAGTTAATCAAATTTATTTCATAACTGTTAGAACTGCTAGATAGTTTCACATTTGTGTTTATATTTTAAGTCATTGAGAAAAGTCCAATATTCACTAATAAGTACATGGTGTGTATGTGTGCTACAAACGGAAGGAACTTGGGATATTTGATTCCGTAGTGCTAAAATGTACCCCCTCCCAAAAAAAAAATTGTCATACACTTATCTTATCTTATAAGTAAGGCCTAGCTTATCTATACTTCTTTCACTTTGCACAACGGATATACCAAAAAAGCTAGCTATTTATATGAATTTATTCCCCATTTTTGAAGATTTCCATAACAGAGACAATAATCTGAGACGCTGTTATTGACATAAGGTCTATGTGTAAACTTCTAATAGTTCCAACACTGAAAAGGTTATTTGAGACATACTCAAAATAATAAGGATACTGAGTCCATTTATAAATCGTTGTTAGCAAGAAAAGTGTAGACTCTTTTAATTTCTACCAAATCGTTAGAACTATTTTCGAAATGTAAAATATCTGAGTACTGCAAAATGTAGCTACTTTTTTTCTTTACAAAACAATATTAATTTGTTACCACTAATAGATTTTAACTGATGGGTAAATGTTTCGTGTGTGTCTTCAGCAATAAAAAATTGAGCGAAATTTTAATTTGATCCGAGAATAGTGACGTTTAAAAAACAGACAAACTTTGTAAAAAAAAATATTAGACAAATAGAGTTGAGGTTTCATTATGCATTGTGGGTAGATGTTTGGAGAGAGTACACGATCATAGGTTGGATATGGATATATGGTTCTGATTTGGAGATCATTGATCCAAAGTGTTAGTGATACACTCAGTTGTTACACAGTATTGGTATACGGCGATTCCGTTAAGCGTCGGACAATGAAATGACCTAACTGTACATAGTTAAGTCTACGCTAGGTCCTGAGAACAATATAGATCTACACATGGCAGGGGAGACACTGGGAACTAATGTCACGATCATGACTTATCTACATTTTACGGATGCCAAAGTAATTTTACAGTGACATAGAGCGGACGTGCGAGCAAGAAATACATTTTCCATAACCAAATCTACTCTATATCCAAATAGGCTTTATTGGAATGAATTATTTATGAAACGCTATCTATATTAAAGTATTGATCATAATGTGTTATCTCTAAATATCTAATTATATCGAATTAATTATTAGAATGGAGGCGCGGTGGCTGAACGGTAAAGCGCTTGGCTTCCGAACCGGAAATCCCGGGTTCGAATCCTGATGAAAACTGGGATTTTTAATTTCGGGATCTTTGTGCGTCACTGAGTCCAAGCACCTCTAATGAGTACCTGACATTAGTTGTGGAAAAAGTAAAGGCGGTTGGTCCTTGTACTGGCCACATAACACCCTCGTTAACGGTTGACCACAAAAACAGATGACATTTTACATCATCTGCCCTATAGACCACAAGGTCTAAAAGGAGAAATTTACTTTTTTTTTTTTTATTACTATAATGGGTTATTTATAAATCTCTATTGGCATCAAAGTATTTATTAGAATGGATAATTAATAAAACTTTATCTATATCAAAGTATGTATTAGAATGGATTATCTATAAAACTCTTATCTGTATCAAAGTATTAATAAGAATGGATACAACTCTATTTATATTGAATTATTAATTAGAGTGGGTTATCTATAGGATAGCCGTGAAGTTTTATAAAGACCAAAAGTAATGTATAACTACTAAAATATGTAGAGTGCCTTTAATACGTAAAAATTAATTTATCGCGGACGGTCTTAACGGAACACAAGTAATAAGTCAAGGAATATTGCATGTACATATTAAATTAATTCATTTCTTACACTTTACCACTTTTGAAATTACGACCATAACTTTTCATTATAGAGTAAATCAGCGAATTTCGGGAAAGAGCAAAAAGGACTGTGGGATTGCATTTTAATATCACTGCCTGGTATGGAAATCTAAGCACTAAGAATAAAAATAAACTCCAGAGAATCCTAAATGCTGCTGGTAAAGTCATTGGCAAAAAAACAAACCCCCATTAGGGCAGCTGTTTGAGACAAACATCCTTACAAAATCTAGAAATAAAAAACCACCCTTTTGGGTCAGGATTTTGTTATTTTACCATCACAAAAGAGATACAAGACACCGATAGCAAAGACAAACAGACACAAAAACTCTTTTGTTCCTCTGGCAATCAGGTCATTAAATAGAACCAATCTAATGTAAACTTTTCATATGTAAATTGTGAGAGAGTCGGGTGTGTGAATGTACATTTTTTAAAATAATGTTTTTTTTTTGTATAATGCACAAATTGTATGACAAATTTCCTTACGGACAATAAAGATTATTATTATTATTATTATTATATACAAATATGTGTTGTATTGTACCTAATGACTTAATAAATAAATAGTAAGTACCTTAAGAAATATGAAACGGTATAGAAGTTCCACAAAACAGATGCAGCTTTCAAACAGAAAATTTATCCGTTTACCGGACCAACGCACTGAAGGTAAAGATATCCAGGGTCCAAGTCGTTACGTCACATCCAGTTATCTCCTATCACTAGTCATCACACCAGATAAAAAAAGAAACAACTTATTATTAGCCGAGCTCAGCATTCATTCATATAATGCTTGGGATCGAGTCCCAAGACCTAAAATTGAGAATCCAGTAATTTCACTTGAATGGGCAGTCTTAGCAGTCATCTACAACATTTGACATTTTATATGGCATTTAATTTTCTTGCACCTCAAGCTACTAACATATATATTCTAGTATAGTGATCTGTATGTGATCAATGCTGTAAAGTTACCTTAAGTATTTTTTTCTTCTATTATAACTTGTCTAGTTGATACTATGGCTTTACTATGCTATTTACCATAGTTCCTTATCCCACATTCATTAGTTGAAATAGTGGAAATGTTTAAAAGACAATGCTAACACAGCTGTGACCTACATGTTTTGTCATGTCTAACGCAGTTAAATTGTTGTCTAATGCGGATCTCTTAAAAAAATGTTCCCGCCCATAAATGTCTGTGGAAACGATTAATTTCAATGCCGCGTTCCCTCTTTAAATGACACAGACAGAGCTTCCCTTCTCAAAGTTAAACCAGACCGTAGTTCTATGACAGCGGTACCCGAACACTTCCAGTCTAGGGTCCGTATACATTTCTATCAAAGAAATCACGGCCACGTGAAAAAAAAAATGGGGGAAGAACTCCACATTAGAAGTCACATATTTTCAAAACTTTAACATTTATATCCCCTTTTCGATATCCAACAATATTAATAAATTACCGCAATTCAATAAATTCTTTGGTTAATTATTTGGATTGATTCGTGTTTTAAATAAATAATTATGTAAAGTTTTAACTTGATCCAAGAATAGGAAGTGGAAGAAGTAACGTGTTTAAAATTTTTCCCAGACAGACAGACCGACAGACAGACAGACAGACCGACAGACAGACAGACAGACAGACAGACCGACAGACAGACAGAGTTGATATAAGTTTTGTAAAAATAAATAAATCGTGGAGTACAATAGAACCTTGGGGGCGCGGTTGCTGAGTGGTAAAGCGCTTGGCTTCTGAACCGGGGGTCCCGGTTTCAAAACCTGGTGTAGACTGGGATTTTTATTTCGAGATCCTTGGGTGCCTCTGAGTCCACCCAGCTCTAATGGGTACCTGACATTAGTTCGGGAAAAGTAAAGGTGGTTGGTCGTTGTGCTGGCCACATGACACCCTCGTTAACCTTAGGCCACAGAATCAGATGACCTTTACATCATCTGCCCTATAGACCACCAGGTCTGAAAGGGGAATTTACTAACTTTCTTACAATGGAACCGATTCTTTGCTGCCTAATCATGCATCGAAGACCCAGGCAACAATAAGCTTTGGGCCATATATGTCCCACGGGTCGTACTATGGGCATCACTGTTCTAAGCCTACAAATCTGTTTTATTCTTCGTAGCCATCGGAGAATGAGAAGCCCATCAAGGAAACATCAACTTTACTGGGTCACAAACAGCTCAATAGTCTTGAAGTAAAATCAATATTTGTTCAGGCCACAGAAAGAAACAATGAATATTCGGAGAAACAGGTTAAAGAGATTTAAGTATTCTTTTTAATTTCATGTTAAAAAAAGAATTAAAAGTATGATCTTGTGATTGAACAAGGCGCGTGCGTGAAATACTTCGAAATTATTATTAGACCTTGTTGTATGATGCTTGTGTAACAATGCGTGTACATTTATTACAATATGCAGTTATTTATTGACTTACTTTTTATCAATGATATTTTCAACAAGTATAACTTGAAATGACAATTACTTATTAGCATCAAACTGCTATTTATCAAATTTAAAAAAAAAAAATAAAAAGAAAAGAAAAAAAAAAAAGAAAAAAAAATAACCTTCACTGCCCAACAGTATTATATGGTCTGGACGTGGATACGTTAACCTGTTTGTCTTGTGTGTTACTGTAAGTGTAAACGAATATATAGTCTGAAAATGGAACCTGACATTGGCTAAAAGATGATCTGACAGGTCCAACAGTGGATGGCTGCCTGATTGTGTGTTATTCCAGCTGGAATATTGTTTTATAAGACTATTGAGCATCTTTTAATTACCAATTTAAAAGCTGATGCTCTGACACTTAATGGCTTAGAAGAAATTCTCTCAGTTTTATATATAATCTTTAAATAAAAAAGTCTTATTCATGTGTCAAACAAAAAAAAATGTTATGAAATAAAAAGATTTTTTTCAAAGTATAAAAAAAAATAATTTTAGCTGGTTAATGAACCAACAAAATTATTAACTATGAATAATTTTGGATCATCGATCTTGTAATGAACATGAAAAACTGATCTTGTTTTGACCACTCGCTAATGCTCCTATATCTACGACTATGACTTTATAATTGATGAACTCCAGCGTATCTATAATAATGAACTGTGCATTTCATTGATGCCCAAACTACGGCCCGCGGGCCACATCCGGCCCGCGACGTTATTCTAACCGGCCCGCCGAAACGTCGGTACCAAGTGTAGAAAATCCATTGTCCAAAAAAAGTTTAAAATATCTTTCCCTATTTTAGGGCAAACGGATTGGTATCGATGGTAAGCCAATATATTGTTTTATAAAGAAAGGGTTGCTCCCTTTAGGAAATCAAATACATAAATAAAGCGGCATTCTTGGTTTGAAACGCGATAGTTAAATTACACCTAGAGAGGATGATAGATGAGAATATTTACCTAGTATGAGAAGCAAATGAGTTGGCTGTAAGTCTATTTTCTGTTACCGCTTGCGAGTCTACCGACATATCAAAATTTTGGTATTTATTCGCCATAAAAACAACAGTTTTGAAATCAGAAAAGAACAAGCTTCCGATCGCCAGTGGCGAAACACTGACAAAAAATTTTTTTAATTAAATCGGCAAGTCAGGACATGTATAATACATATGAACGTTAACTTGCCTACTATAAAAAAAAAGATTTTGATCATGAAGTATCCACAATTTCTTTTATCTCCATTAAAGGCTCAAAACGGTAATTTTCGGAATTATCCCCATGCAAATGGCGACTAAGTGGAATAAAAAAAGTAAAATTCCCCTTTTAGACCTTTTGGTCTATAGGGCAGATGATGTAAGGGTCTGTTTCTGTGGCCAACGGTTCACGAGTGTGGAAGAAATTACTTGCAAAGCACCAATCGCCTTTACTTTTCCCCAACTAATGTCAGGTACCCATTAGAGCTAGGTGAACTCAGAGGCGTCCAAAGATCCCAAAATTAAAAATCCCAGTCTTCACCAGGATTCGAACCCGAGACCCTTGAGTTTTGTAGCTAAACGCTTTACCGCTCAGCCACCGCGATTCCTACAACGTTCAGTAGATATAGGTAATTTTTAATTCAGTGATTAAAAAAAGACAAAAAACATCAATTCTACAGACGGGGAGAAAGGTCAGACAGGGGCAAGAAATGGCAATAAATGGGGGCAAGAAATGGGTGACAGATTTGGGTGCATGAATTGGTTGCAAGAAATGGATGCAAGTTTTGTTAAGAAATGGGGTTCAAGAAATGGGGTGCAAGAAATGGATGCAAGAATTGGTAAGAAATGGGGTGCAAGAAATGGGGATGCAAGAAATGGGTGCTAGAAATTTGTGCAAGAAATTGGTGCAAGAAATGGGTGCAAGAAATGGGTGCAAGAAATGGGTACAAGAAATGGTTTGTCGTTACTGTCGTTATGAAAAAAAAAATCGCGAAATACCGCCCTTTGTATTATAAATATGAAAACACTGTCTGATTAGAAGACATTTGCAAAGCAATGAAAGTGGTGATTAGGGATTCGACAAATAATAGTCTTATGGAAGTTTCACGAACGAATAACGGAACAATATCAAAGATTCTAAATAGAACTTTAATGATACTAACTAACTAACAACAAAATGTGGGTTAGAACTTGGCTAGAGCTTCACTAGAACTTCCAGCTAGGTTTCAATAGCCCTCCGTGCCGTATTGAAACATGAATAGGTCCTACACACATTTAGGATATGGGGCCCATTCGGGGCACTTTATAATGATAAGTCCACATATGATATGTTAGTGCTAAATGTTTCTTGGGGGCCCCATACTAGAGCTTGTGTTGTCTGTAGGTAAATAAGACCAAAAGCAGAAGTTTAATTTGACTTGTGTTTATGAAGTATCTACACTTTCTCTAAAACTAAGCTGAGATTTATGTGCTGAATGTAAATATATGTCTGTGTATGTTCAATCTGGTAGCCCAATATGTGATTTATGCATAATCCTTGATTACGTGAGGAAATAATACAATTCTTCTATTCGCAATAATTCAATTCTTCAAGTAAAGATCATGAAAAGATTGAAAGCATATTGCATATCAAGCAGAAATGATTATTATAATTCAACTTCAATAATAAATTTACAATAATAAAAAAAAACACGAAGCTAGAAACGTGAGAATGAATAAGTCCAGATTTACATGTCTAACCCTTTTGTATTCTTTTGTACCGCAACCTATAGTAGCTGGGGCGTGGTGGTCGAATGGTTAAGTGCTTGGCTTTCGAACCTGAGATCCCGGGATCGAATCCCGGTGAAAACTAGGATTTTGAATTTCGGGATTTTTATGGCGCCCTTGAGTCCACCTAACTCTAATGGGTACCTGACTTTAGTCGGGGAAAGTAAAGGCGGTTGGTCATTGTGCTGGCCACATGACACCCTCGTTAACCGTAGGCCACAGAATCTGATGACCTTTACATCACCTGCCCTAAAAATCACAAGGTCTGAAAGGGGAACTTTACTTTTTTTAAAACTTTAGTAGCGGAAACCAAAGAAAACAATTTCGTTTCCAACTATCTCATTTCATTTTTACTTTTCTGTGTAGAAACTCGAAGCTTATAGAATTGAAAAAGTACACATTTTAGCTACACCATGTGACCATGTCTAATGGGAAGGGAAAGCATTCATGCTTTATTTCAACAAATAAATATGAAAGTTCTCTTTTCTTTTTTATTTAATGTGTCACGTTATATTGAAGGAATTATGTGTCTAAATTTGTGCTAGAAATCGAGCATATGCTATTCAATTGTGCGTACACGCTATACTTTTGTGCTAGAAATCAAGTATATGATATTTAATATGTGTTTGAGATCAGGTATGTGCGATTCAATTGTTCGTTATTCAAAACTAGAAATTGTGTTATTGTCAGGTAGTCATTAGAGCTGTGTGGATTCAGAGGTGCCCAAAGATCTCGAAATTTAAAATCCCGGTCTTCACCAGGATTCAAACACAAGACCCCCGGTTTGGAAGCCAAGCGATTTACCACTCAGCCACCGCACCTATTCTCTCCCCCCTCCGTGCTCGTGACTTCCCCTAAAGCAGTGCTGCTCAACCTAATTAGGCCCGCGGGCCATTTTAATTTTTAACACTCGTCTCGCGGGCCACATGACTGAAAAGTTACAATACGAAATGAAAATGTCTTGAAACTATTTTGGTACAAGCCTATGCATTTAATACATAACTAATAGGTTTTTGACAACTATATTTTTTACGCGTCAGAAAAAAAAGATTTCTTTCTCTACTTAAAATGTGAGTAACAGTGTATGTAACTTTACCACAGACTCATTTTTGTGGCCTCTTTTTGGTAAATATTCCCATGGATCCTTCAATCTCTAGGCGGAGTTTAACAATCCTTTATTCGCAACCGAAAACAAGAATGCCGCCATATTTATTTTATAATTCCGTTTTTATGTTGTTATTTTATTAGACAGCCAACTTTCTTTATAAAATGATTATCATAACAAAAAAGTAAAGATATTTTCACTTTTCCTGGTGGATTCTACATTCAGAATCCCATTTCATAAACACAAAAATGTTAAATATCATGATACTAATCCATCAGAGAAAAAGTGATGGCCCAAACGTAGGTAAAGATACATTTTTTAACTTTTTTTTAAAAGCGGATTCCTACTTTTTGTGCCTACGTTTCGGCGGGCCGTATTGAATCACGTAGTGGGCCGGATCTGGCACGCGGGTCGTATTTTGGGCATCACTGCACTAAAGGAATTCGCGCCACAGTCAGAGAGAAGCTGGATTATCTATAAGAGGTACATGTGAAGCAGAGGGGTCACTAGGCTCGGTGTCACCCGGTGCGGCCCGCACCCCCCGCACCTGCCTAGTGACGCCACTGATGTGAAGTGAGTAGCTCATTTGTTTAACAGTTTAACAGGGGTACACTACGCTATGACGCGATGGCAAGTCAATACTTGCAATCATCTATCATCATAAAACTCGGGTCTAGATTACTCTAGATGTGTATTTAACTATTGAACCAGCCAGTCAATGACAGGTCACGTGGTATTGAGCTGACTAGACCTCTAGTTCTTGACAATGTCCAAGATATTGGGTCCGCAAACTTTACACAAGACCAACGATTAGTTGAACAGGTTTAACAAGGCAATGATAAACTAAGTGTGTAGAGAACAGTGTTGTGATTGATTGCCTTATTGCCTTGTGATATTTAGTGTAACTAGTAACAAACTCAATGTGTATGGCTTGGTTAATGTACATAAATAGCTACATTTTTGGAAATAAAGGGGAAATAATTTTCTTCTTGAAAAACTTATATTTTTTAATTTGCTCATGTCAGTTCTTTTTTTTTTTAATAAGATGTTATTTTATGAAATGTTATCCTGTCTTCTCTGTTATAGACTCGATATTTATTTTTTATACATTTAAAAAGGCCTGCTTCTAATTGCCAACGTGTACAGAATACGAAATTAAAGACGGTGTTCAACAATGCTCTATTTTTACATTACTGGCATGGTATTACATTATCACTTGTTGTAAATCTCAATTGTACCTTAAAAGAAATAGTGATGATTTGAGATCAGAAAGAAGAACCAATCGCATATAGTGCTGGTTACATAAATTTGGTTTGTCTTGATATCTAGAGGGAGTGAAGTAATTCAAGTGGCTACGCAGTCCTATCAGTGGCCTATATATTTTGACCCACCAAGTTAGACAAAACCGTTCTGGTCTATTAAAGTTCTCTTTTAAAAAGAAAGTGGTCAAATGAATATCCCGCGGCCTTTGTAAGTGATCCACTTTTGTCCTTTCTGTGTATTAGCTGGCATCTTGCGTATCCTAAAGGCACCCTTGTTACACCAGACGTTCTCAACCTGCAATGTCATTTTGTTAATTCCAACATGTAAAACTTCAAACATGCAATTTTATTTATTTAGAATATACTACTTTCTTTGTTATTCGAGGATAGATGTAGATCAGTGATGCCCAACCTAATTCGACCGGCGGGCCAATTTCGTTTCCAACCCTCGTGTCGCGGGCCACAGGACAGAAAAGGTACAAAAACGAAATGAAATTGAAACAGTTTTATTAGAAACCTTTTACTCTCTTAAAGGGATATTTAAAGTTGATTTTTGTTTTTATGAGTCGGAAATTGGCTTCACATCAAATTGTAGCTATGCTACCACCTACTGATTTCCTTGTGTCTTTTTGGGAAATATTCCCATCGATCCTCCAATTTCTAGGCGTAGTTATTCTTTTATTCGCGGCTCAAAGCAAGAATGGCGTCATATTTGTTTTATAATGCCGTTTATATGTTCACACTTTTTTAAACAGCCACACTTTCTTTAAAAATCAAATATTTTGGATTATTGTCATGTTCCACAACAAAAAATTAAAGATACGTTCACTTTTCCTGTTAGATTCTATATTTAAAGTTCACTTGTAGTTTCTTCGGCTTTCCCATTTCATAAATGTACACATGCTGAAGGTCATGGTACTAATCAATCAGAGAAATAATGAGGGCCTAACGTAGGTAAAGATATATTTATCAATTTTATATTTTTTTTAGAAAAAAAAAGGGAGCAGATTTTTTCACACCTTGTGCCGACGGTTCGGCGGGGCCGTATTTTGGGCATCACTGGTGTAGATTGATCTGAATATTTTGTTTTGTACTTTTTGCAACGTATTTGGACAATTGTTAAACACTAAAGAAATTGTGTTGTCTGTAATATATGAGCAAAATAAGTACGTTTTGAAAAGGGTTAAGCAACGCATCCATGAATTTGAATTTTAATACGTAAAATGTGTATAGACTTGCATAATGTATTTGGACAATATGAAGATTGGATGAACTCTTACTGGTAGCAAGAAAAAAAAAAGGGGGGGGGAAGCATGGGTCTCCATTTGTGCTATGGTAATTTGGTAAGAATTAGTTTTTGAACGTAGTGCCTCATAGCATCCATGCAGTACAATTGACCCTTCCGTTGTCTCCCCGCAGCTCTTGGACACTTGTAAGACATGCATCGCTGTTTCGCCTGCCTGCCCTATTAGTTAAATTAAATCAGGAATAATAAAAAAACAAACTCCGCACTTTAAGTTTAAAGTATTATTATTATCAATTCAATCTCGGTAACACTCAAGAACCTAGATCTACTAGACAACAGAATATTCTCAACAAGAATGAACTCTTAAAACAAAGAACGACAACTCGTATTTTGAGCTTACTGGATTATGGGACATCCACATCAAAGTGAACACTTTAGCCGATCTCTGAAATGCACTAAGCTGAAAATCTATGGCCATATTACAAGATCTTCGGGGTTCGCAAAGACCTTCCTGCAGGGAACAGTACCAGGAAAAAGAAGAAGAGACTGACATAGAAAGTGGTGGAAGCACAACATAAAATAATGGACATGCCTACTATTATTATAGCTTTTATATTATTATAGCTTTTATATAGCGCTACTTTCATGCTTATAGCATGCTCAGAGCGCTTTGGTCCAATCTCATTTGTGGACCAGTGGGGGGGAGGGGGTATCTAGGAGTTGGTTTCCCGTGCTGCCTTTGGGCGCTCAGTAAACACAACTCTGCCCGAGTCGGGTGTCGAACCTCGAGCCCCCTTCTAGGTAGCCAAGCAAGCCAAGCTCAAGCCGCACTTATGACTTAGCCTCTCGACCACGAAAGAGGTTCTAAACAGTGCAAAGGACAGAGATGAATGGAAAAGGACGGTCCACAGGTCTTGCTTGGTGCCCCAACGGTCCACAGACTAAGGGATAGGTAACAGGCAACCTTTCTGATAACTGCAGCCCATCTCTGTTAAGTGCGTGCGTATTTCTGATGTAGCCATAATGTGTTTCTATTACCTCAGTAGAGGACCGCTGTAGCACGAGATGGTAAATCTTGAAGTTTCTAAAATACTTAAACATGAAGGACGAATGCTGGCAACTAGAAAAAAAAAGGATCAGGCAATTTCGGCACGTTTTCGCACGGGGCACTGTCCGATAGAAGATTAAGACTAAGACTAACACTGCTTTATTGATCCTGAGTTCATTCATACACAAAGACATCTTGGTGCTTTTCATATTCCCTGATCAACGAGTGGCGTTGATATAATCAGCCCGAGTGAGGTACGAACGAGTTTTTGTACCGCTCTGTTCTCGTTTTGATGGACAGCAGTCGCCCACTTCGCGAGGACATGGCGTAGTTCTGATGAAGCGGGTGGCCGTTGTCTTCTAAGATTTGTTCGATTTGTTCGATTTTTCTAAGGCACTTTTGTTCAAAGAAGAAGTAGAGGCCTACTTCGTTAGGATCCGAGAGAACCAGATGTCGACACTGTCACACGAAAGACGTGACAGTAACAGGCATCCTCAACGACTGCAAGTCACTCAGAGCAGGACCGGTCCTAGCGCTTGCGGGGCCCTATGCGAAACTGATTGCGCGGGGCCTACAGTCTGGGTGGGAATAAGGATAATAAGTCAAAATTAAGATTGTGTAGAAGAAAATAAATTCGGCTTTCCTATTTTTTTCATTCATTTGTAAGTACAAAATGGCGATCAAGTTAGCTTTACTGTACGAATCTTGTAACCTATGGAATATTTATATGCTAGTGACTGTAAAAGAGAATAAGGTATGAGAACGTCCTGTTAAGGTGAAAAGTTGCCAGATTAGGTCTATTACATTTTAACATGA
>JADKLZ010071522.1:2130757-2142692 GCA_021533235.1 Biomphalaria straminea | reverse complement strand
GACAGACAGACAGACGGACAGACAGGCCACACAAAACTAATAGCGTCTTTTCCCCTTTCGGGGGCCGCTAAAAAGTGTTCAGAAAAATATGTATTGACCTTCAGGAATAGTTTGCGCATCTTCTAATTATAGCTTTTTTTAAATATATATAGCGCTACTTTCATGCTTATAGCATGCTCAGAGCGCTTTGGTCCAATCTCATTTGTGGAGGGGTATCTAGGAGTTAGTTTCCCGTGCTGCCTTTGGGCGCTCAGTAAACACAACTCTGCCCGAGTCGGGTGCCAAGACAAGTTCAAGCCTCACTTAGCCTCTCGACAACGCTTTCTAATGCAGAAATTAGCTAGCCCAAGCTATACCATATCTCTAACTAATTCCAGTAGTCTAGAGTAGGACATTTATCTTTCAAAGTTCTGTAGTCTGTATGTATATCACTATATAAAATTTGTGTTACTCTTCAGTAGATTTATAGGCCTACTTGATCGTAACAACGATTTTTTTCGGGGGTGGGCCGGGGTAAACCTTTTTCCATTAGCAATTAAGAGAAAATAATCAGACTAAAGAAGATCAGCCTCATAAAGGAGGGTTAGTCTCTTTATATACAATTTTAATTTTAATAGTTGTTTCTTTTTATAAGTATTTTAATAAACGATCATGTATAGACTATATATAGCTTTTGAATCTCGTAATTTTATTTGCAGTCAGATGCTTGTAACTTGGCTAAAGACAAGGTAGGTCGACTAGAAGATTCAATAATCATATAACTTTATAATATTAAAGAATTATTTTTATTAAAATTAAGTAATTTTTAAAATTCATTTTCGGTCATATGGGAATTTAGATCTTAATTGCATATGTCAGCTCTTGACAGAATGAAAAAAATTAGTACCTGAATAATAATAACGATTTTAAAATATTCCATGCATTAACAGTAGGCTAAATGTTTATAAATATTCTATTTTAGCCTCAACGATAGTTTAAAAACGTATATTCCTAAGCACCCGCCACCAACCTATCAATTTATGGATCCATTTAGTACATTTTACCTAACGTCTAGTGTTTGAATACATCAGTATATCTTAAAAGTGCGCTCTGGTGTATGCGAATGCGACATGAAGATCAGATGGTGAAAAAGTGTCACTGAGAGCGAGCATAAAGGAAGTGTTCCTGGATTGCAGATGTTATACACAACAGCAGTAGAAAGAAGTGCAACAGCTACTTGTTATTACAAATGTCCAAGCCCTGAGACCGCAGCTGTGAATCAAAGATTGGCCACACAAGAAGCTGCAAAAAGAAAAAAAATATCAGTCTCTGGAGACGTAAAATGTCACAGAAGTGTTTGAAATAGTTCCGCCCTTGGAGTAAAAGAAAATATGCGAATATAATGCATGTTTCAATTAATAATTCTCTAATTACCTTTTACAGCTCAACGAAGCTGGTGCCAATTTACCAACCAAATAAGTAAGTATTTTGATTGAAAACATATTAGTTTCTTACATGTAAACATCTACGATTTATTGCAATTCTTGGTATGCTTAATTAATTCACTCTGCTGAAGCAGATGTTCTGCAAACCTCACGCGACACTCGGTCACCTCATTTAGTGGTCGAGTACCAGTTCGACTTTGAATTCATTTGTTTGAGATCCGATCTCTTAACTGATTCCTAAAAAATTTCCGTCCTAGACATTTTTGTTGAGCCACATTTATTTTTTCCCAATTTTAGCAGATGACTTCCGTGTCTCGCATGCCTACATTGCTGTTGGGATGACGATTGTGTCTTTGTCTCAAAATAATAGGTTGGCTTATGCAAATTGGCCGCAGATATCTGCCGACCCAAGCCTGGTTTAGAGTGTATGAGGATATGGCGTGGGGCTAGTGACCCCTCACTGTTAAACCTCAATAGCTACAGAAACGGCAAACTAAGACTCAATTTCAATAAACATGCATGCTTTTTTTTTGTTCTATGCACTTATCATATGTTTTCTTTTTCCACAGTAGGACCTAAAGAGTTGTTTCCTTTAATCGAATCTCAAGTGAATAAGCTCTAGATATCATGCAAGATTTTGTTCAATGTATAATGTGACGATTGACTTCTTTCTACTCATTAAAAAAATTGAAACGAGACAAATATATCTTATGAAATTATTTTAATAGAAAACATAGCAGATGTGCTATTTATTTTAATTTTGTTCAATTATTGATTTTTTTGCGTAGAAATGTATTGAAATCTTTTTTAGTGACTAATTATATATATTATACATGCCTATATAAGTGATCCATTTTAAGTCGTATGTCATAAAATATTTATTTAAAAAAAAAAGTAAGGGAGTGGATTAACCCACATAAATGGTATATGAACAAAGAAATAAAGCTAAATGTAGGCACACATAGGCTATGTCAGATTACTCTGATTCTATGTTGTACAAGGATGCTATTATAGCTTTATGGCTAGAGAAATGACCAACCGCCTTTACTATTTCCAATGTTTTCATCTAGTGTTGGGCGGAATCTTGTACACTGAGTCATAGTCCATAGTTAGGGTAGGTTTCGCCTCCAACCTAGAGCGATACCACTGCTTGCAAATACAAAAAGGTGATCTTATCTTATACAACACAGACGTTACTTCAATAAAAGAAGATGATTACGTCCTACGGGTCATGCATTCAGTCATGCATATTAACCAATGACTGAAATTCTGCCAAGTCACTGGTTTTCCTGGCTAGCTCAGGCAATCTATTTCATGCTCTAAAAGCGCTAGGGATATCCATGAGACCGGTGTTCATAAGTAGACTTGTAGTTGGCCTGACGAATTACATTGGCAGGGTATTACAACAAGGGCCGTTGGGTTCCGAGACTTAGAGTCGGCTTTCCTTAGATACTATTAGATAGTCATTTGGTACTAAACAAAAAAAAAACAATAACATTTGGCTTGACCTGTCTCGATGTTTTGGAAATATAGGTTCTTTTAATCTTTAAAATTGGCTAACATAAATGATTCTTAGAAAAATTAGGAAAAAAGTTAATAATGACAATAAAAGATGCAAGAAGTAATAATATAGGCGTAGGAAATAATTACAATCAAATAATTAAATAATTTTTAAAAATGATCTTAACATTAAGACATTTAAAAATCATGATAGAAAGCCAAAGTGTAACCAACCTAGTGACAGTTTTTCTTAGTCAATCTCTCTCTCTCTTTTTCTCTCAAGTTCTCTCTAAGACACTCTCACTCTTTCCACTAACTTACTCTTTCTCTCACTCAATCTTTCTTAATCTTTCTCCTCTCTTACTCTCTTACTGGTTACTCTCTCTCTCTCTTTCTCGTTATCTCTTTCTTTCTATCTCTCTTTCTCTCTCTCTCTCTTTCTCGTTTTCATTCCCTTCCAATTTTTTAATGATCGTGGCAACTTATGTATTTACTATTTATAAACAGTAACTGAGATTAACAAAATGTAAAGTTAAAAACAAAAACACCAGAGAGGTTTACAGAAAAGAATGTAATAAAATGATATGTACATAAGTTATAAGTAATTATGAACTTCTATCGAAATGTCTACTTTCAATAAATGACTGTTCATATGACAAGAATTAGCAGCGTTGAAAACATAAGAATACAGAAGGGCGCTAAGTGTGGTAATTTTGCACTGTTGGGTCGACTGGGGTCCAAAGAATAACACAGCGGCCCTTGACAATCCCAAGTAGCTGAAACAATTAACATATTATTTACACTATACTAACAGAATATGAAAGATGTTAATTTTAATACTAAAATAGTACATACAATATTAACTCGATTACATCTTAAATCTTTTTGAAAGATATTACTTCAACGTTTTCTGTTATGACAAGACAATTTAATTTTAGATCATAGGGCTCAATGTGTCCTCTTTTCTTTGCGATTCATATTTCGCGAACTCGCAGTTTCTCGGGTTTGAAAAAAAAGTTAAATGTAGGCTATATAGGCCTATATATATTTCTGCTGTTTCGCCTCGAAAGGCATCGTATGGCTGCCTGATCGTGCTGTATAAAGACTAATCGTCATAGATGTCCTGATCCTGCAACGTTGCAACCTGTGGGCAGTTTAGACCTGTTGCCATGTCACATGTACGGCGTGGCGACAAGCTATTGGTGAGAGCGAAATGGCGTCTGAGTTATAGCGCTTACGAAAGGCCCAACATAAAGGAGTTCTCTTATAAAAGCAAGCTACAAAAGATCACTTTTGGCGAGCTGTCGTGCCCCATGAGGGTTAATTGTTCGAACCAGTGCAGTTGTGGAAAGATAAGTAAAGCTTTAACATTGTCCGGACAGCCTCCAGCAGGTCAAGGTTATTTGCAAGGTTGTAATTTTAAAAAAGTAAAATAGTAAAATTTAATAAAGATACAAGGAACAGAGCTAGACAGGCCTTAGAGTGGAACCCCCAGGGAACAAGACGTAGAGGAAGACCAAAAAAGAACATGGCAACGCAGTACACTGGAGGGAGCCGAGAGGATCGGATAGAGCTGGGAAACCATTAAAAACAATAGCAACAGACCGTGAAGAGTGGCATGTTTTTGTTGAGGCCCTATGTTCCATGAGGAACCCAAAGGAATGACAAGACAAAATAGTAAAAAGCGTGCCAACTTCGCGGAAATTTAATTATCAATGGTGGAACAGCACATAGACGCATAGTGAAGACACACTGTATTTATCGTAAAGCAAATGTTGCTTTCTTTTATCTGAATCAAAACATTTATATAGCTCTCGCGTATTCATGACAATACAAAAAAAAAAGTTAAAAAGTTGAATTGAGTTAGCTCATATAAAGGTCAGTAGTTGTACAGTACAGACATTAGACACTCAGATGGATGGCAGAGTGATTTACGGAATACATTGACAGTAGCATGACAGACTTACGGAATACATTGACAGTGACATGGCCGACTACAAAATACATAAACAGTGGCATTACTTACAGAATACATTGAGAGTGACAAGGCAGACTTACAGAATACATTGACAGTGGCATTCCCTTCACCTATACTGTTGACACCCACACAATAGTAGTCCCTATAGTCCAGAGCTTGGATGTAGCGAATTTTCAGAGTATACCACTGCTCACCGTTAAGTAAATTTTGTGTATCTGTAGCCTGTTACAAGATCGAATGTAAGATTTAGTATAGTTTAATGTATAGTGCACTGTAGCCTGTTACAAGATCGAAAGTAAGAGTTAGTACAGTTTAAGAATGGTGCACTGTAGCCTGTTACAAGATCGAAAGTAAGAGTTAGTACAGTTTAAGTATTATGCACTGTAGCCTGCTACAAAATCAAACGTAAGAGTTAGTATAGTTTAAGTATTGTGCACAGTAACCTGTTACAAGATCGAATGTAAGAGTTAGTATATTTTAAGTATTGTGCACTGTAGCCTGTTAAAAATCGAACGTAAGAGTTATATTTTAAGTATTGTGCACGCCTCTGACATAATCACATGTAAGAGTTAAAATAGTGAATTAAAGTGCAAAGTTTCCCTTTTAGATCTTACTATCTATAGGGCAGATGGTGTTTCGTTTAGCGAGGGTCCTATCTGGCCAGCACAACGACCAACCGCCTTAATTTTTTCCCCAAACTAACGCAGGTACCCATTAGAGCTGGGTGGACACAGAGCGCCCTAAAGATCCCGACTAGTGTAAACTATACAACCATTACCTTGGCACACGTTATTTCCTCTCCCTATAGAAGGGTAAAATATTTTACACCGGAAATGAACTCCGTTTGAAAAATAGGGCTGGAAGGATTAGTCCTCCCGTAGATCCCTGGCAAGAAACTCTGCTGTTAGGCGTAGTGCCTTTAGGCTCCCATACAGGTCAAGTGATTGCAGACAAACTACCCCGCAGCTCTCGGAGCTGCGTTTTATGCCAGGCCCCACCATCCAAGGCGGCTTTCTAGTTTGCTATGCCTAAGGCCGGCCCTGATCTTGGATTCGTCAATTTTTTTTTAGCGGTGATGTTGTTAGTAATAAGTCTGAAATTACAAACTGACTCACTTGTTTCGTTGTTTCGTACTTGTCACTGTCTGTGAGTATCACCTTCTGATCTCCATTCTTCACCATCCAGTACACGGTGGGCGTAGGATAACCTGGATTCATGAAGATTTGGATTAAACACGTTTCTTGGATAAACTATATATAGCGAATTCTTTAAAAGAAGGTTAATTTACATAGATTTGACCATAGCCATGCAAAATTATTTTGAAAAAATGCTAAAAGTAGCCTATTTTATGTTATGAGTGTAGTGGTGCGGATAACGCAAACCAAGGTCCATCATGATCATCGAACGACAGCCCAGAGCGCATACCACACAACGATGCGAATTTACTGAAGGTCTTAAAAAAACAGCTGCTCATAATCCCAATCTTTACTGGGATTTAAGCTCGTCACAATTGCTATAATGCTCTACCCCCCCTCCCCCGATGCGGGAAAAGTATTTTTAATTAATAACTAACTAACTAATTATTCTTTCTGTAATAAAAGGAACTCAGAATAACATAAAGATAAAAACACTGCTTGGGAGGCGCCATGGCTGAGCGGTAAAGCGCTTGACTTCCGAACCGAGGTCCGGGATTCGAATCCTGGTGAAGACTAGGATTTTTAATTTCGGAATCTTTCGCCTCTGATTCCACCCAGCACCTGACAATAAGTATTGTAAAGGCAGTTGGTCGTTGTGCTGGCCACATGACACCCTTGTTAACCATAGGCCACACAATCAGATGAATTTACATCATCTGCCCTATAGACCACAAGGTCTGAAACGAGTACTTTACTTTTTTTTCTAAACACTGCTTATGTTTGAACTTATTAAAGTGATAAATGACTTACCCCTGACGATACAGTCCAGCTTAGCATCAAGTCGTCCATTGGCGTACTGACCAACAGAGTTTTGTAAGACTCGGACAGTAGGCTCTTGAAACACGTACACCTGGACATAGCATGTAATACTGACTTTGGCATTTTGGTCTATGTATGTATTACTAGTATATCTATATTGAAGACAATAGATAGATAAAGTCAAGTCCGATTATTAAGTATTAAGAAGTATTTCACTTCACCACGCAAACCAATTAGCGATCGGCATAATTGGTAACGATAATAGTCACCCATTAACATAGATTTGACTTTAGCCATGCACAATTATGCAATCTTTTCTAATATTTGAAAAGATGCTAAAAGTAGCTTATTTTATGCTATTATTCATTACATACAATAACATACTGTAACATACATCCCAAACTGTATCGGATATTCCGTTCCTTAGGCCACATCAGCTGCGCGGAGAGGGGGGGGGAACTGCTGTGTGGGCGACATCGTTCCGACCATAAACAATGCCCAGGCTTTCATCTCACTCATGACGGGAGTGTCTCTCCAAAATAGGGCTCTACAGCCACACGAGGAAGTGTGCGAGATGCAATATAGTCGTTCTACGACTGAAGGAGGCCAATGAATGAATGACAAAAACATAACATTACAACAATTTATTCATTTTCTATGCATAGAGAATAGAAATAGACACGGAGGTTCAGGGAACTAAATGTCAACATCCATGCAAACTTCTGTTTTTACAAGATAAGATAAGAGTGTATTATAATTGTATTATAATACTTCCCTTCTTAAAGTATTACTTTAATGGCCCCACTGGGCTAACCAACACAGTCTAATTAGAAATTTTTAAAATTTTTTATGGACTAACAATAGTTACGTATTCGTAACAAAAAAAAAGTGTTCAATTCACCTGTGTTAAAGCTTCAGCTGGAGGTTTGATGAAGTTGTCAGCGACACACTTGTACACACCCGAATACTTCACGTCTGCTGAGAGAATTGGAAGAGTTCTTCCCTGTTCACAGTAGACAATTTGAGATTTTCAAATATGGCGGAAAAAAAATAGCTAGCGTTTCGGAGTATCCGGTGTGCAGAATTAAAAAAAAATAGTTTAAAAGATTTGCTTTTTTTTAAAAAAGGTATATCATAATTTGTGTGCATGCACCAGAGCAGAGTCGGCCTTGGCGGTGTGCGGGACCTTGAGTCGGATGTGAAGACCATATATACGGTACCATATCACTCTAACAGGCTCGTTCACCTCTAATGCTGATGAATTGAATACATTATTATTCAAAATCATACTACCATACGTAGGTACTGTTTTACTGACCGTTTGACTTCATTGCGTACTGTAAAGAATTTAATGTACTATCTGCCATTTGTATGGGTCCAACCCTGTGAGTTTGTCCCTATTGCTTTATAGCAGCGGTTCTCAACCCTTTAAGCTCGGCGACCCATTCTTATAATCCCCCATTCTTCCGCAACCCCCCCCCCCACACACACATACAGCAATAGAAGAGTAGGCTATTTTTGATGGTCTTAGGCGACCCCTGGCAAATGGTCGATCGACCCCCAAAGGGGTCGCGACCCACAGGCTGAGAACCCCTGCTTTAGAGGTCTTTAATCAAGGTAACTAATGAGGTAAGAACAATTAGCATAAAAAAATAAATAAACAAACTAGAGAATAATGATAATAAATAATACAAATATCGCGGAGTTTCCCGCAGAGCGGGACTTGGGGAAATAGCCCCACTCACCACCACTCTAATGCCGCCTCTGATCTGAGCAGTGTGATTTGCAAGTAGGCTACCATTTTAAAAAAATAAGCAGAATTACTCATCGAATGGCCCGATGGAGAAAAACTAGAAAAATCCATTGCAACTGGAGAGCTCTCTGACAGCCACAGAGCAGAAAGGTAAGCACTATAACTAGCATCTGCCATGCTTGCAAATCATCCAAGTTCCCCACACAGATTGTCTTTCTAACCGATGGACAAAATAATCCTCTAAAGCTTGGAAAACTCTGATTCCTCTTATATGAAACGACTCAGGACAGCCCTTATAAATTCAACAACAGCAAAAAAAAAAAAAAAAAACTAACAAAAAAAAAAACAACAAAAAAACTGTTTATCAATGGATACCAGCACATAATGAACTAAAGAAGGCAGACACACTCGCCAAGTGTGGGAGAAGAAACACAAGATTAAACACTGCACTATATCCAGAAGAAATGAAGAAACTAATAGTAAATACAATAAAGGAGAAATGGACAAGCTCTCATCCGAATCACAAGAAAGACGACACCTATTAGTAGCCTATTATAAGCTACTAGTTGACCGGCGGCATAGCATACGCCGCTATTTACCAGGGCCGGCGACCGCAGCGGGGCCCGCATTTCATAGGACACGCAATTTTATAGGACCCGCTCTAATTTTGTAAGAATTTCCCGGCTGTCTTTTTAGAAAAACACTAGCAAGCAGAGGTTCCCCAGGACTAAGCTGGAGCCTAAGAAGTTCTTAAAAGCGTTTCTAGAGGCACCTCTGTTATGTGATAATATGACCATTTTAAGGGGAAGTTAAAGGGGAAATTAATGCAGTCCTTTAGTGTATCTTAAATAGTAATTTAATAAAAAAGGTTCCTTTTTAAATTGAAAAAAACAACAACACAGAATTACGTTGAAAAAAAATGAGGGAGGGGGTTAAATGACGTAATGTACCCGAACATCAGCTGTAGGATTGGTACATTGGCTTGATGTTTTATTTTACCTGGACAATACACTGACAATTATAGTACCGTCAGCAGGATAACTGTGTTTTTAATAGTGTATATGTGTTTTATGATTTTTCGGCCATAGTTACTATAATAATAATAATAAGGCTTGTCTTCGAGTCCGAAGATTATAATATGATTAAAATATACAGTATTTCCCGTGGCTGCGCAGCCACAGCTGTGACCTACATATTTTGCCACATTGAGGTGACCTACATATTTTGCCACATTGAGGGCAAGCATAGTTACTATATGTAAACCAAATTCAGCTTCACCTATCTCTTTGTCTATTGAACCTTTGGGGCTCCACACAAGATCTGTTGACCATCTTTCTCCATTCCTTTCTGTCTTTTGCCTTGGATAGAATTTCATTCAATGACGGGCCTGTCCATTTTTTTTCACGTTTGTCTTCTCATCGTTCTCTCTGTCTGCCTCTTCTGCTTTTTCCTGGTACTGTTCCCTGAATGAAATTCTTTGCGATCCGTGGGAACCTTGTGTTATGGCCATAGAGCTTAAGTTTTACTTTTTTTGACAGTGGTTAGCAGGTAATCATGGGGGTTCTGTTACTGTATAAATCAGGTTTCTAATCTTTTCATTTTTATGCGGTCTTAATAAGTGTTTAGTTAATATTAGTGCATGCTTAGGAATTAATTATTTGTTTCCGAAATAGGGGAAGTTTTGACTTAGAGACAATGACGTGATTAGTAAAAACAAGAACACGTTTTGGTGATAGAACTAAATATCAGCCGACGTAAACAAACTACCTCCAGGACAATCTTATCTTATCTTATACAATACAGACGTTACTTCAAAAAAGAAGATGATTACGTCCTACGAATCATCCATTCAGTCATGCATATTAACCAATGTCACAAATTCTGCCAAATAACTGGTTTTCCTGGCTAGCCCAGGCAATCCATTCCGTGGGAAGCGTGGTCGAGAGGCTAAGTGCGGCTTGAGCTTGGCTTGGCTTGGCTACCTAGAAGGGGGCTCGAGGTTCGACACCCGACTCGGGCAGAGTTGTGTTTACTGAGCGCCCAAAGGCAGCACTGGAAACCAACTCTTAGATACCCCCTCCCCCCCACTGGTCCACAAATGAGATTGGACCAAAGCGCTCTAAGCATGCTATAAGCATGAAAGTAGCGCTATATAAAAGCTATAATAATAATGCTCTAAAAGCGCTAGGGAAGAAGGAGCATTTGTACTAATTTGTCCTAGTTACCTAGTATATGGGACGAGGAGTTCGCCATTTTGTTTTTGAAATTGAAGATTATGGTTCAGTGTTTTATGTATAATTGATTGAATGTTGAAATAAAAGTAGCCTTTTATAAATTTATAGAGTTAGATGACTCTTATTGTTATCTACCATGTTTTAAAGTATATAAAGATATTCAGTATCAGCGTCGATTGTTCGGCCTTTCGCTGGTGTTATTGGATTTGAGTGTTACCTCCAATAGTTTTTTTTTTTTTGTTTTGCATCAGACACCGCGGAAGCGCTTAACACTAAAAATTGCTCTATGTACTGACAATACATGTTTTTATTACACATACATTAGGATTAAGAGAAGATAATGCTGATAAAATACCATTAGTAATGGTTTGAGTAAATAGACGGTACTCTCCCTTTAGTAAATAAATGTTAATGATGATATTGTCTTAAAATAGCAATAATATTTCTTACCCTGAACATGGCCTTTCCATTAGGTAACAGCTTCCCATCTGATCTGACCCAGGTGATATTAGGGTACGGAACTCCGTAAGCGTCACAGGTGATGCTAGTGTTACCTCCCTTGTCGACCATCTTAACAGAGTCTGTGGAGCCTGGTCGTATCATTGGCGGTTCTGGTGGAGAATACCAAGAACAATTGAAAAAAAAAACTTAGAAAAATAAACACGTGTAAAGACAGACAGGATAGCTGCCTTGTCTTGTAGTTGACGCTTTGAATTTACGTGAAAAAGTTTACAAGCTCAAAACCGATCAAATATTCCCCCCTGCCGTTTTGAAGATAGATGAATTATGATTCATTGCCTGCAGACGTAAAGCTAATAGCTTAATTGTCTACTGACGTAAATCTGATATCTCTATTGCCTACTTTCGTAAAACTGATAGCTACATTTTCCACTCTCGTAAAATTGGTAACTATCTAGTGACGTCATACTGAAAGCTACATTGTCTACTGACGTAAAGATAATAGCTACATCTAATGACGCAGACTAATACTAATCTGGTATCTATATTGCCTACTTTATTGCCTACTTTCGTAAAACTAATAGCTACATTGTCTACTCAATTAAAATTAATAATTATGTGTCTACTGACGT
>JADKLZ010071522.1:2063778-2093129 GCA_021533235.1 Biomphalaria straminea | reverse complement strand
GTATTTCTTTTGTTTATATTTTGCATCTTGAAAGATGTGAATTTATTCTAAGAGTAGATATGTTTTTTTCACAAAAAGGGTTCCAGTTTAATAAACTTTATATAAATACTTTTATTTGATAATCAAATATTGCAAATTTGTAAACCCTATTTTCATCATACACTACATTAAAAATAGGAATCACGATAATTTTGTAAGCCTACAATTACGAATTAATAATGTTGATATACCCAATCAATTCACGGCAGGCCACATCAAGAATATATATTTGAAATAAAATGAAATTGACTTGACAATCTTAATAATAGTTAAGGAGAAATAACTGTCGAATTAGACTTAATAAAAATGTTATTATATCTTAACAGAGTGTAATTTAAATGTAAAATTATAAGAACGTGCTTGACAAATTGACTTAACAATCTTAATATTAGTTAAGGAGAAATAACTATTGAATTAGATTTAATAAAAATGTTATTATATCTTAACAGAGTGTAATTTAAATGTAAAATTATAAAATTATTTTGTTACCAAAAATACTGTTTCTCTCTTTTAAGAGTTTCTATAGAATAAAACTATATCTTTGAGATTACATTTGTATTAGATTAAACTATGAGTCATATATTAATAAAAATGAAATGAAAATTGCAATTAGGTGATTTTTTAGTAGTCACTAGCATATCATATCTTCCATTCTATTATCCAGATATCTATTTTTAATAGGACACAAACTTTTTTGAGTCTCTTTAATGTATTAGAAATAAGGACATGTGCCAGTTTAAAGAACGCTTATCAATTTGTTTCTAAGCATGAAAGAAAGATAATGCAGAAGTAAGATACATGTGATCAGTGTAACTATAAAAAGGAAATTCTCCTAGCGAACTGATCACTCCATATGTCCAACAGAAAGTCTTGTGCTCAATTTAAAATCATAAAATGTATCACGTTTAAAATAAAAAAAAATATTTTTTTATCATTTGTCTTCATCAACTGTCTTTTTAATGTCTTTAAACTGATTGTGTAATTTACTTTGAAATAATAGATATTAGAAACTCAATAGACACGTTTTTACGTAACAGATCATTCCGAAGTAAGTAATAATTTTATGCTTTTCTTTCAAATCGAAACCTACCATTGAGCATCCGTCTTTCAGTCTGACATTCGTCAGTAGGTAGTATTACTTGTCCCCTAGGTCAGGGGTCGGCAACCTTTTGAGTCGAAAGAGACAAAAATTACAATTTACAAAATGTCTAAGTATTTTAAGAGCCACACATTTTTTTTTCTTCCCAGCAATAATTATTTCTCGCATAAATAACATGTTTTCATTAAACAAAACGAATCTATTTATTTCATAAGAAAATAAAGTGTTTATAGATAAGTATTATTTAAGTAAAAAATTAAAACAATTCAACATTTACATGCAAACCTAGGATGTCTTTCACTAACAAAAAATTGAGCACACGAATTAAAAATGAGCGATGGCTTTGAATGGTTATAGAGAGTTTGCATATATTTACCTCATAACTTGTTGTTTTTAGTTTTATGCAGGAGTCTAAATTATCATTGGCTAGTTGGCTTCTTACTTTACTTTTAATGATATTCATACAGAAGAACGATTGCTCTCACGAATTTGTCAATCTGAAGATTGCTTTCCAAATGCAAACTTTGTCCCCCATTTTAGCAATCTGAAGGACTATTCCATGAGACGAATATAAGTGCCTCAACTCTAGGCATTTCTTTAAAAGCTTTCCAATTTTTGTTGCGTGTCATAAATTTCTGGAGCCCCAGCTCTTCCAACTTGACTTTCAACTCTGTAAATTTCCCACTCCCAAAAAACTTATACTTTTTAAATCAATCAATAGCATGACTAAAGATCCAGTATCAATTTCAAATATAATAGTGCGGATTTCGTTACTATTTGTGTTGAGATGATTTACTCTGAATGCTTGAATGTTTTGTGGATTTGTCGTTTTTGAATTTCTCAAATCTGTCAAACCATTTCATCTTTAATTTTATCAAAAACTAAGGCTGCGTTTCCCTTTCCTTACAGTTGTAGATTCAGCTCATTTAATTTCGCTGTTATATCCACCATATTGAAAAAAAATAGCAACCATTTGTCTTTCTCTAATTTAAGAAGAATTCAAGAAGTTTAAGAATTCTTTAAACTGACGATGGTAGAGTGTTTATGGCAAGATGCTGTTAATAATCTTGATTTCCAAATTTATGACCTCAACTATGTCGGCCGGATATGTTTGGGTACAAAACGCTGCTTGGTGTATTATTCAGTGAAAAGTAAGAATTTCAAGGTTTATTTAGCTTCAATGAATCGTAGCTGCCCTTTTATTTTGTTCAGTCATACTTCTGGATCCATCAGTTGTTATTGACACTATTTTATTTATACGGTCCTATTGTCTTCAAGGTATTTTTGCAAGGCATTTGCTCTGTCTCCTCCTTTAGTTGGTCACGAGAAAAGTAGCAATCCTAGAAGTTTTTCTTTTGGACCTTGAGAAGACATATTTGACAAAAAGGACAACTTGTGACTCATTTATAGCAAGTGATAAGACGGAAAAAAGTTGAATATATTCCACCAGCAAATATGTTACATTTCAAGACATAGGGGAGAAGTGAGAAGTACAAGTGGCTAAGAGATAGAATCTCCTTGTTAATCAATCCAGAGCGATTTTATTTTTAAATGTTGATTTTTTTTTTTAAAGTAAATCAAATTAGCGTATGGAACTAAAGAGCTGCAGCTTAACACCGAAAGAACCGCCTGCCCTAGGTAAAGTCGCCCATAGAAAAAAAAAAGATCATATGGTAACTAACAATTTCTACCAACAATTGGACACACAAAGAACAAGAAGAAATAAAAGTATTGAATTTTAACAACGACCATCACAACGTCATGGTGCCTACATTTTTTTATATTACTAGACATATAAACTTTCATGGAATCCCCATATGGATGAAAGTAAAAAAAAAAAATCTAACGCATTAGGGTTTATTAAATTGCCTAAGTATATTTATATTAAAATTTAACAATTTGTAGGCTTAGCGTATGTTAGCTTCAAATTTAGTCAACATATTCTCTTAAATTAAAACGCTATTGAAGTTACATAAAAAGTGTATACAAATAGTTTAAAATTTTAATTTTTATCATTAGCCAACAGAGATAGTAAAGTGTGAAGTAAATCTTTGTACGCCTATTTGTTGTAGGCACATCATTGGAATTTCTCTGACTCTCTCATGTGTAATATATTCTTTCTAAATTTATAATGTAATTGTTAAAAGTACAGTAGTAGAAATCAATAATCACTCTTTCGTTATTTACGAAAAAAAATGTTAACTTATATTAACGAGTTTTCATTATTTGATTTAATTTTACAAACATTTTTTATTTAAAAAAAAATCTTATAAACTATATTTGAAATCACAATAAAAAGAAAATAATGATTGACATTATTCAATTTCTTTAGCCTAACCACTGATTATCTCTTATCTTTCCAAATTATCTTATCTTTCTACTATTTTTATCATCAATCTGCATGTAGATTTAGGCCCTTTTTGTCTAGATGACTCGATCCAAAGCAGGGACGTAGCTAGGGATTAGGGGCAATGACCTCTCTTGGGGGCCCTTTCAGTTTGATATTCGACATCATGACATAAGATAATGTGCTGAACAAATATATAAGCCTGCATTCAAATTTGTCAAGTATATCAGTAAAACTAACAATAAATAATAATTAAGAATCGTATAATTCCGTTGTTTATTGTCAAAATAATTCACAAGTGAGAAATCTCAATTCATATCGCTTCACGTCGTGTTTTCTGTGCAGAAAAGGCATCTATAACATCATCTACATCGATACTGTCTTGTATTTGTGACACTGCTGCTCCTGGGATAGTTTTTGATTAACTTGAGCTTTGAGAATGATCTCTCACATGACGCAATGGAAGTGGCCTGAATAAGCAGTATTCGAATGGATGTTGCAAGGTTTGAGCACGCATCATTACCAAATGAAACCAGCTTCCTCAATATGTCATTTGGTGATTGTGGTACTTATTTGTTGATAAAAAGTGCCCGTGCATCAATGGCATTATTGAACAAGCGATTGACATCTATTTCCTCATACAGAAAGGAAAAAAGTAACAGTTTTTCATCAGCATGTCATCATCCATAGACTTCAAGAGATGTCTTGGTTCAAGGAAAAATCCAAAGGTGTCCACGTGATTTTCAGGCCTTTGGAACATATGTCTTTCATCTCCACCTAAAGTCTGCCTAGCATTTCTGTCACAACATGTTTGAATCGCAGCACGATTGACAATCTTCATCAGAACTCAACTTCCCATCAAGGTTTTTCTTTCTTCTGGTTGTTTTGATTTTTTGATGTGGTGTTTTGTTGAAAATGTAGAGATCTAGATATTTTATGTATATTACTGGAGGTCTTTGGAGCACTCGCAAAGACCTTCCTCCAGGGAACAGTACCAGGAAAAAGAAAAAGAGGCAGACAGAGAAAGCGGTGGGAAGACAACATCAAAGAATGGACAGGCCTACCATTGAACGAGGTTTTAATCAGGGCAAAGGATAGAGAGGAATGGAGAAAGATGGTCCACAAGTCTTGTTTGGTGCCCCAACGGTCCACCAGACTAAGGGATAGGTAACAGGTAACAGGTAACTGGAGGCCTCGCAAACTTGAGTTCGATTCAAACCACACAACACGTATTTAAGTGTATGAAAAACTTATCAACTTAAAAAAATTATATTTAATACACAGAGTCGAGATGTCAACAGTCCTAATAAAATCCCCGCCCTGCTAGCCATAAGAGTGAGTTCGTAACAAACTGTCAAAATCTTGTTTCATAATTCCTTATTTTGTTAATATTCCATAATTCCTCTGTTAGTCTAAAAAAAGTTCTATTAATAGTCACGTCGTTCAAATGAAGTCCCCGATAAACTACTTTCCTTTTAAACCTGTAACAGATTACAGGAATTCCTTTCACTTTTTTTCTTCTAATATATTACCATAGACATAAATAAATATACACTGGCTAACAAGAGAGTTTTATGAAACAAAAAAATGTGACTTGCAATTGTGTGTACTTTATTTTATGTTTATAAATTTTGTTTAATCTCTAAGACTGAAGATCATTCAAATTTAAAATTTTTCATAATTCGGAAATCCGAATTCAATAGATATACATGTTTTCATGTTACATGAAGTTACTTCCTTTTTCCAGTCTATATTTATTTATGTCTATGTATATTACGTATTTGTTTTTCTTTTGTATATTAATAATGACACAAACAAATATATAAAGCTTGAAAACACACTGAAAAATTATGTTCCTTTTTTCCTTCTGTATTATACTCTTCAAACTTATTCCAACAATACAATTTTTTATTTCTATGCAACAACTAAGCATTAATATTTTTTTTATTCAACTTCCTACTAATACAACTTTAACTTCAACGAGTCGGATGTCGAACCTCGATCCCCCTATAAAGTTAGTCAAGCCAAGCTAAGTTTAAGCGTACTGAGCTCCCCAAACTTGCATCCTACTATACATCATTCTACAAAACGAGAAAAGACAAAACATTCCTCAAATGATGACTGGTATTCAGTGCCCTAATGATGAATGAAATATAATACTATTGATGTATTCTAACATTTTTATAACATTTTTATAAGGTTTTTAGATTGGATTTAACTGTACAAATTCACGGTGTGGCCAAATGGTCTATTTTTGTTCTTCTCTTTGCAATAAGTATTTGAAGTCATTTACAACCGTGTTTCTTAAACTGTGGTCCGCTGACCACCAAGGGCCCTGAAGACGACTGTAAGGGATCCACTGATCATGAAAATGTAGACCCTTAAAAAAAACTTTTTCGCTAAAAGCCAATTTATCAGACCGGATTATTTGAATACTAATCAACTCGCCCCTCACTACGTTTTAAATGTCTGTTACCTACTAGTCTAAGTCAACATAACCTAAAGATTTGAAAACATTCTTCACTTGGGTTTTCCCGATTGCGTTTTCATCCCAGTGGATCGTTGACAATCTCAGATATCAATCGCAGATAAATCAATACTATTTCATAAGCAGCTTACTGAATTGTCCACAAGCCATATTCTGGTTACACAAAACAAATTGCTATTTTATCTCCTACAATATGGGTCATTGCAAGGAAATCATAGACTGGTTTCTCGTCTTTTTATGTGGTACAAACTGGATTCATTGCCGTCATGAACTTTATCACAAAGAAAAGAAACCGACTATGAATATGTGTATGTTGAGACATAAATACACTCATACATTCTCAATAACCTCGTGAAAGTAATAATTTTTAAAAAATATATATATTTTAATGTTTTAATTTTAATGTCAATTAACAAAAAACGTTCTCCACAAAATAGTTTCATTCTGTATTTGTAAATTACAAAGTTTTAATTAATTTAGAGGTTTCATTCCATGAGTTCGTGGGCAAGGTTTTACTAAATAAAAGGATTTCCAAGTACAAAAAGGTGTGAGAACCACTGATATACAAGATCATTAATAGTAGCGTTTCCTACTTGTTTTATGTGTGTATGTGTGTTTTCAAATACTCTATGTTCAGTAGTACCTGATATTATCATTATATACTTTGTGTATCAACTTCTGTGAAAATAAAACCAAACTACATCCAGGTGATTCCAGCTACTTTGAATAAGGCTCTGAATGCTATCTCTCATTTTATTAAATGTATTTAGGTGTTGAGGTCATAAGGCAATCAATGTAAATGAAAAAAAGTTTTGTGTTTCATTTCATTAGCAAAGCTTGATTCATTTTAGTTACGTCTTTATAAGCAACTTTGACTTAAAATGTGAATTACTTACATTAAAGAAAAACAACTTTTTTTTTAGAAATATTTAAGATAGTTTATTAATTTTATTCAAACAATTGATGTTATTGTTCCACTAGTGGTAAGTGAATAAATTAATGCTTTAATTATAAGCCTTAAAATAAATCTCAAATCTTTTCATAAATATCTAAATCCCAGTTCTTTTCAAGCTTCATCGAACATTCTGTAAATAAAAAAGAAAAAAAAATATATATGTTCACGTTTCGTAGATGAATATATGAAATAAAAAGATTTTTTTAAATGAAGCTAATCATCATCTAATTTGTTTGCAAGTTTATGCATACGAAATTGATAAAACGGCTAGAAATGAGAAATAAATCCTGATAAAATATATCCTATGATTTCAGGTCAAGTGTAGAATTTTCGGTAAGAACATGCATTATGGCACTTGTGTGGACAGCATCAGACCTGCCTACGATCGTAAACATTTTCAAGTCATTGTGAAAATGGTACATTAAGATTACAACTTCCTTCAATTCGAAACTACAATAACGATTCACTATGAGTCTCAGAGTGAAGCATATCATCCCAACTGTGACCTACTTATTTTGCCCTAACAATGTAGACATAACCATTGTCCGCCGATGGTCGATTTAGATTATGTTTTTGTTTTGCCGTCTGCCCTCGGTAGTGTATTTTGTTTAGGTCTCTAATATGCCTCCCGCCACCTGTGACGTCCATCTGTCTCGTTCCTAAGTCGCCTGCATCCAGGTGCTCTATCTTGTGTCAGTGAAAGCTAAGTTGGCCCCTAGTCTCTAAAGCATCTCCTTGGGGCACTTCAGTAATGTCAACCACCTTTATTATAATAGCATGTTTAAAAACTGTCCACTTGTAGTTTACTGCTTTTTATTTGAACAAGAAAAATGTTTGAATGATTGTAAGTGAACGTCCAACTTTGTTCTTAACCACGTGACAGAAATGGTACAATAAACATTTAAAAAATACCTGCATTTCTTGGATTTATAAGAGCATGATAGTCGCCATTTTTTGTCAGTTCTGCTGGTCTATAAAATTTTTCACTCGATTGTCTCTCCTTCTCTTTTTTCAAATCATCGATTGTTGTGTAATGATCTGTGGAAATAAAGACGCTATAGTGAGTTTGTTTTGTTTCGTTTTTTTGTAAAAGCTTTAACATTCAAATGTTTAAGTAATTTATAAAACTTTTAACTTATATTTGTTCACTACATTTCAGTTAAACATTCATTAAAATGAAATGAAATTGATATCATAAACAAAACAAAAAGAGAAGTCCTCCTTTTCACGTCTTAAAAAGCTAATTGCGCGGATGTTAGTTTAAAACTAAATATTTGTATCCCTCCTCATTTACCCTTGATTAAGTGAATAAGAGACTTTATAATATTCTAAGAATAAATCTAGAGTTGGAACATCATTTAACTCTTTCATTAACAGAGCCTACATATGGAAACACCCATCTGTCCTATTGCTGTTTAGAGCAAGAAAAGGTTTACATGAATAAGCAAACTACAGTTTACCCAGTATGGTCTAATAGCAACTCAATTTAACACAAAGATAATAACTGTCAGATTGTTAGGAAAATCGTTAGAGCCTTTTTCGAGAACCGTGACCACCCAGGTTTCAGGTTAATGTTTTAGCCGATGAATGTGCAACCTGAATAGAGGAGTTGTTAAAAAAAGATGAAGACATGCAAAATATTAAATACATTTTTGTTTGTGGTTTTTTTTGTAAGGCTATTTGTTTTCAAAATCTATCGAAATAAATATGGAATAATTTTGTTAAATTTTTGGCGAGTCAAGATAAATGTAGTAAGTTACTTGGTTATGCAGCCCTTGCTTTGACCTACATAGTGTTTCACCTTTTACAAAGACTCAAACTTTACCTCCTGGTGGTCAGTTATTCTACCACGCTTATGGCCAGCACCTTCCTTGACCTAACAGTATAAGTAATATGACAATCTAAAAGAAATGAAGACTTTTAATTCCTACGTTACCATTTTCACAAGTAATTTTGTTGAACAGGTGGTAGATATCTGTATTGTCTATTTCATCTAAAATAGAATAAAGCGATATGCTCGTCATTATGAGTATAATGAGTACTGTATTGTACTATGTCTTACGTGCATATGTGACAAATAGATTTGAGTTGTGTTTCATATAAAGCTATATAGTAACTATTCATCTCTAAAATTTCATGGCAAACAAAAAAAAAAATGCAACATTTTTTTTTTTATTTTTACAACCGCAAATTATATATTATAAACTCTTTTCATATTTCTTTCATAAATATTATCTTTATTGCTATTAAGGAAAAATATTTACACTAATAGGACATGTACTTACCTCCTTTGGTATTCTTTGTCAAGCATCTTATATAAAGAAAAAAAAATATAGTTGTTCTAATATAAGTGGAAATGCCATTTAGTACAAAAAAAAAGCAATGTATTAAAACATAGATACAGTGTAATTATTGAAAAATGGAATAGGCATTGTCTTCTATTAACGAACATTTCCATTAAAATGATTGTATTTGCGTGAATGGAAACAAAACATTTGTTTCAGTTTTTCGTCATTCTTAAAGATGAAGTGATCAACGCATATGTATAGTCTAAATAGTAGCAAGTATAGTCACGGTTAGGGTTACCGTTTTTCTGTACGACTCTTAAGTACCCAGTTCAGATCTTACAATCTATAGGACGGAGGATGTTAACGGATATCAGTGGTTTTTGTTTTCGACAGTTCACGATGGTGTCATGTGGTCAGCACAAAGAACAACCGTGTTTACTTACTTACCCCAACTAATTGCAGGTACCCATTAGAGTTGGCTGGGATGTTCTAAAAATCCCAAATACTAAAATCTAATCTTCACTGAGATTCAAACCCGAAACTCCTCAGTTTGGATTACAATCGCTTCGCTACTCAGCCACCAGACGGCCCAAAGTATCATTGTTGATTAAATCACGCAGAGTGGATTCCCACATACTATGGCTTTAATAAATTGAATGATTTAAAGCAACAAACATTTCTTCAGTGTTGTGAATACATCTTCAAGGCGAGTTACATGCATATGTAAAACAAGTACTACAACCAACAATGTAATGAGTCCCATATATCACGTAGTGTTTACGCATCATATGTATAAGTTTATAAGTGACGAGTCTGTAATGTTTAAACAATGTATACACATTTGGTAGTTGATAAATGATGTTAAAGATCAACAAAAATTTAAGATTTGGAAATAAGAACTATGGTCCAAATCTAAATAAAATTGTCTTTAAAAGTCTTACATGTAGCTTTTGGTTATCCGCACTGACAATAGATATTCTGCAAGAAAAAAAATAAGTTAATGAAATAAAATTTTAAAATGTAAAAAAAAAAATCTGATTGTGTCATATTATACAAATTAAGCATTAATGAGTTGTTTTTCTTTGAAAAATATAAAAAAAAAACTATAGAAATCGACCTAATGACATTAGCCACACTGACACGATACTCTAACCAATTTATAACCGACCACACAGTAAACGGTAAAACATAAATAAATAGATTTAGAAAGACCTCATCAGCTATGTCAAACATTCTAATCGAGTCTGCAAAAATTTCTAATGGACCAACATACAAGTCTCCTGCCTTTGCTTTATGGTAGTGAGAGCTGGTCAACATACATGCATGAAGAACATGTATAAAATAGCTTTCACGTGATGTGATTTCCTGATCCTGTCTCCAACTAGACTCCTTGCAGTGTCTATGGTTACAGAGAAGACTATGTTGGATCGGACTTGTCACCCACATGCAAGATGGAAGAATTCCCAAAGTTGACTGAAACAGCGAGACCTTATCAATGTCCAAGACCTCCCCTTTCACATATCCATTACTCTGTTATTTTGTTTTTGTTTGTTTTGATTTAAATGTTTCGGAAATTCCTTCAGCGTTGAAGATAGTTATTTCCTAGTTCAATATCTACAGTGATCGCACATATCATTTAGGGCTGGATAACTTCAAGATCTACCGTGAGAGCAGATATCTTGTAGGGCTGGATAACCTCAATATCTGGACGTGACTTGTGGAGACGGATAGCAACGCATCACAGGTCAAGATCTGCAGTTTTGACAAGGCTGTACATTTTTTTATACAAATATTAGAAGTTGGCTCGTCCATAAATTTTTAATATAAAACAACAAGAAAGTTAATAATAAATTTGCAATGCAAATATTAACATTATAACAATAAATTATTAGCTTAAACAAAAAAAAATAATTAAAAACTTATAGGATTGACACGTAAACGTGGATTTAGTAATTAATTTTATTCCACATATCAAAATGAAATGTTTTAGTCTTCGTAAGTCTATTTCATTTACTGTAGTTACAATATTTTGAAAAATTGGACTTTATTAAAGTTACTTTAACTATCCATATATATTTCTTAATTTCAACATCACGTTAAGTCAAGTTAAAGGCAGAATTTTCCTTGTAAGTTTTTGAATACCTATTCTCAATAGGTCTTGTTATAATTGTGGCTTCTTTAAAATCATTGATACCTATGTGTACATAAAAACGTTTACAAGCCAAGGTTCATAGAATGAACCACGTTTAAGATAATGAACTAAAAGTACAAATCCTCTAGTGATGTTCTCATCAATGGATCTATTAGCAATACAAGTGGAGCCTCGATATCGCTCTAGTATCGTTCTACAATAGATATCTTACGTCTGCTGACTCTTGTCTACGTCACACAATCTCTATACGGCCTTCTGTGTTGGGTCATATACTTCTGAAAGTGTGCGATAATTATCTTTCAACCTCGTATATAGTGTTATTCTATAAAATTTCTCATAATCTTATTAAACGTAAGTTACTTTCCTTTAGTAGTGGGCTGGTGGCCGAGCAACAAAGCGCCTGTACTGATGAAGACTGGGATTTTTAATTTTGGGATCTTCGGGCGCCTCTGAATGAACCCAGCCCTAATGCGTACCTGTAATTACTTGGTGAGGAGTAAAGGCTGTTGGTCGTTGTGCTGGCCACATGACAACCGAAGGCCACACAAACAGAAAACCTTTACATAATCTGCCTCATATACCACCTGGTCATTGAATGTACTCCAATGAGCACATTTTGAAAAAAAATACACACCCGGGTTTAGATAATAGTGAACAAATAGATGCTATCTTACTAGACTTTTCCAAAGCTTTTGACAAAGTTCACCACCATAGTTTGCTTAAAAAATTAGAATATTTTGGTATTGATGGTCCATTGCATCAGTGGATTAAAGATTTTCTGATAGGAAGAGAACAAACTGTAATAATAGATGGTTCTAAATCAACACCAATAACAGTAAACTCAGGTGTACCCCAAGGAAAAGTCTTAGGCCCACTACTATTTCTAATTTACATAAACGATTTACCAAATTGCATAAGTTCAGGAACAAAAGTTAGATTATTTGCAGATGACTGCATAATATATAGGACAATAAAAACAACACAAGATACAGAAATTTTACAAAGAGAATTAGATGAATTACAGAAATGGGAATCAAAATGGAGCATGTCTTTCCACCCAGAAAAATGTCAGTTATTAAGAGTAACAAAAAAACTAAAACAAATTAATTCCACTTATCTTATTCATGGTAAACCAGTAACACAGACTAAAAACGCAAAATACCTAGGTGTTATAATAAATGAAAAACTGTCATGGAATCCCCATATTGATGAAACTATAAAAAAATCAAACAAAGCATTAGCGTTTATTAAAAGAAATTTCTATAAATCAAATAAGAACATAAAACTAAAATGCTATTTAACCTTGGTTAGGCCAATAATAGAATATGCATCCTTTGTTTGGGACCCCTCAACTCAAGAAAACATTAAGAAACTAGAACAGACACAAAATAGAGCAGCGAGATTCATAACAAACGAATATTCACATTTCACTAGAGTAACACCTTTAGTAAAATCACTAAATTTAGAAAGCCTTCAGGATAGAAGACTTAAGAGTAAAGTAGCAATTATACACAAAACACTGAACCATAATCTCATAATACAAAAACAATACTTAATAAAATACTCAGAAAGACACAAAGATAAAGGCACATTCCTTTTCCCATATGCTAGGACAAATCTGTACAAATGCTCTTTCTTCCCTACTAGTGCCATTAGAGCATGGAATGGTTTGCCTGAGCTAGCCAGGAAAACCAGTGACTTGGCAGAATTTAAGTCACTGGTAAATATGCATGACTGAATGCATGACGCGTAGGACGTAATCATCTTCTTTTTTGAAGTAACGTCTGTATTATATAAGATAAGAAAGGAGAATCCATTGCATCGCCTTTCCCGTTATTCTTAAATGTTGACTTTGTCATTACTTTCCCGGTCTGCCTCTTCTCCACTTCCTGGTACTCTTCTCTGTAGGAAGGTTTTTGCGAGCCTTGTATAAGTTTAAAATATACCTAACCTAAGTTCTCGTTACTAGTATAGTATTCACCAACCTTTTTGAGCTTCGAATCCACAGCGGGTCTGGCTTCTTGAATCTTCATCAACTAAAGTTCTGTTGCTACTTAGTAGACTAATACATACAATCTAAAATCCCTGTTGTAGTTACTATTACAACCTACCTACAATAAACGTTTGAACTCCCAATGTTCAAAATGTATCTTAACTCTAGTTACTGGTATAGTTAGTATACACCTAATTAAAGTTCTAATGCCACCTAGTAGACTAACACTTACAATCTAAAATCCCAGTTCTAAGTTACTAATATCTACCTAGACTAGACGTTTAACCTCCCAATGTTTAAAATATTTCTAAACTCTAGATTTTAGTATAGTTAGTATACACCTACCTTTTTGAGCTTAACTTGAATCCACATCTGGTCTTGGCTTCTGGAACAAACCTGATAGGGCTTCGTCTTGCTAAGTTTTTTTTTGTAAAATAATTAAACTGCATGTGTATGTAATAAACTAACCTAAATGTAATGACTAATTACAAAACTTTATTTTAGCATTTAACTGCAGTGACAGTAGTGTTCGTAAAATATTATACAATAAATTCTCTTTTCGTTGTGCGGCCCGCCGACTGGTTGTTACTTTCGACTGCGACCCACATGCTGATATGAGTTTGAGACCACTGGATTAAATAGTACGTTTGGCAACACTGTGGTGGTTAGTCAGTATATGCTTGTAGTATCACTTGTGACAGTCTCATAAAGCTCCAACCTGCAAAGGCTTAATTAGAAAATAGGAGCCTATGGAGGGCCTGGAGGTATTTTTTAAGGTAAGATTTTTTTTTCAATATTATTATAAATGAACCTTCAATTTGAGAGCAGAACTAGTGGTCAATGTTGCTCTGAGTTTGGATACAGTTGACGACCTTGTCGATGTATCAGCCGTCACAAATCCAGCATAATTAAAAAAAAAATAATTACTTTACAATCAAAAGGTACAATTTAACGGGAGATAATCGGAATAAATAAATCACTCGTACAAAACAGTATTAGTGAGATTTAATAAGACTAACATGTAATGTATTCAGTTCTGTTGATGTCAAATGGTTTACTGAAGTCAAGATATTTATTTATTTTTCTATAATGTACCGTACAATTTCTAGAACTTCTTTTAAGTTACACTAAATATATGTTTAAATTATGTAGATTTTTATATCCTTCATGTTTGAAAAATTATAATTAAATTGTACTTTAAAGTTTTGAACGCCTTTGCAATAAAGGCTCACTGATGGTATCGTATAATATGTCTCTCGTTACATGCAATGCTCCACACTGTCTCACAATCTACATCTTGGAGGAATCAATGCGTCTATATATAGGATCAGAATCATTCTTATGAGTTTATTTTACATTATCTTACCCGGGCACCATTGCACGTTCTTAGTCTCTAGCCCATTCGTACGCAATTCCTTACAGTATATAGACATAGAATAAAAAAGGTTATAAAGAGAGTTTGTGTTATGATACAAACTCAGTGGCGGCTGCCGTTGAATTCACCAAATTGAAATAGACAGAATACAAAATAAAAACAGTATTTAAGGGTTGGTGTAGAGCAACTCATTTAACAAGCTAAAATGAATTAGGACAGGCAGTACACATTAACATCACATATAATTTTTGAAGTCTATTGGTTTATTTTTGTCTCTTCTATTGTTTATTTGTGTGAGTCTATGTTTTTGTTAGTTAGTTACATAGAATACACCCGAAGGAGAAACTCAGACGTCTTCAGAGTAATCTGTCCAAGTCAGACAGGCATCAACAACTACAAAACAAAGATGTATGAATATCATTACCTATATATTGTCTTGGATAGCGAAGCGTTTTCTTTTCAACCCTTCCCAAACTCAAACATACACACTTTTTTTAAACTAAAATATGCAAATTAAATATTTTTAAAAAAAGGAAAACTACATTAACAAAAAGTAATTAACATTTCTTTCTTCTTAAATATAACATGCTTTTAAAGTATTTTAATTCACTAATACTACTTTATTAAAAATTTCGAAAGAATGTCCTCCACACAAATCCTTGCCCGGGTCCTGCACATACTTTTATCCGGCCCTGCAGGCCATCATTGCCCACACTTGCATTAAAACTTTGTTCTCTCTTTTATTCAGTGCTCCTTCTCTCTCCGTCGTTAAAGATAAAGTAAAAAGAAATCAAAACTTTAAATATAACAAATTCCCCCCCCTCTCTTTAATCTACACAACAATAACAACCCATGGAAACTCTTTTTATAGTTTGAAGCTTCACACGTTAAACAAAGTCCATCTTTCCAATGGTCCTAAAGTACGACCACTAAGGATGTGTCAATGTTGGGTCGTGAACAAACAGATGACGCAAAGTTAGCTAAAAAGTAGACGGCTTTACGATACAGTATAAACAAGACCTATTTAGATTAGAAGTGGATAAGCAATATCTAAACGGCTAGCGACAGAAGACATTGAACGTGTTCCCTTTTGAAGAATAAAGTATTTTATAGTTGAAACTAGCGTCGACTGCATCCTTTGATTGTTTTGGCTTTCCGCCGGTGTTATTGAAGCAGTTTGTGTCAAGTGTTACTGCCAGTGTTACCTCAGTCGGACTTTGTTGTATTTCTACTACCCAACACCACGCGGGAGTCATCACACTGTAGGTAGTGAAATAGTGCTTATTTTAAAATTATTTAGTGTCGATGCCTACAGTATAGAATAAAGACGAATTTTATTCCCCTATTTCTGTAGGTTGATGATGTTGAAATTCTTAACCTATTAGCTTACGGCAGTGACGCCTATCATATAACTGTTTTAATTTTCTTCATGTAAAAGCGCGGGCCACATCACAAAATATATGTTTAAGAAATGAAATTGACTTAAAATATTATTATTGGAAATGTAAGAATCTAGTACCTACATCAATAGATGGGGCATTAAAAAAAATAATCCAAAACTAGTTTATGGATATCTGGCTGCACAGATGACCTGGACTGTCCTATGAAATCTGTAGTAAGTAAAGATTTTTTTTTAATTTTTCATAATTCGGAAATCCGAATTCAATAGAACTATCCGGTCAAGGTTTCTCTGAATTGGCTACAGTTGGTGACCTTGTCGATGTATCAGTCGTCACAATTCATGCATAATTTTAAAAAAAGTTTACTTTAAAATCAAAATATAGAATTTAATGAGAGATAATCGGAATAATAAAAAAAAACGTACAAAACTGTATTAGTGAGATTTAAAAAGTCTTACATGTTATGCATTCTATTTTGTTGATGTCACGTGTTTTACTGAGGGCAAGATATTTATTATTTTTTTATAATGAAGGGTAGAATTTCTAGAACCTCTTTTTAGTTACACAAAATACAAGGTTAAATAATGTAGAATTTTATATCCTTTATATTGTACGTATATAATGATAACATCAATAAATTTTGTATGCCTTTGCATCAAAGGCTCACCAATGGTATCGTACAATATGACTTTCGCAACATGCATTGCCTGGCAAGGCTCCACACTGTCACACAATCTACATCTTCGAGGAATCAATCTTATGAGTTTATTTAACATTATCTTACCCGTTCTCTAACTCTGCCCCTAGACTTCATCGCACGTTCTTAGTCTCATTCGTACGTCATTCCTTACAGTGAATAGACATAGAATAAAAATGGTTATAAAGAGAGTTTAGAGAGTTCACAAACTCAAAAATATACACTTTAACTCTTTCTCTCCGTAATTATTTACCACATTCTACATCAACTACATCTGTATTTCATTTCTTTTCTTCTTAAATATAACATGCATCCAAATATTTTTTTTTCTGTAAATTAACAATACATAGCACTTTCGAAAGACTGTCCTACACACAAATCCTTCCCCGGGGCCTCCACATACTTATATCCGGCCATGCAGGCCATCACACTTGCCTGGAAACTTTGTTCTCTCTTTCAATCAAAGATAAAGTAAAAAGAAATCAAAACTTTAAATATAACAAATTTCCATCTCTCTTTAATCTACACAACAATAACAACCCATGGAAAGACTTCGCACAGTGTGAACCTTTACACGTTAAACAAAGTTCATATTTCCAATGGTCTTAGACGACCACTACGGATGTGCCAATGTTGGGTCGTGAACAGACAGATGACGCAAAGTTAGTTAAAAAGTACAAGGCTATACGATACAGCATGAACAAGACGTGTTTTGATTACAAAAGTTAAATTAATAGGCAATATATAAACGACTAGCGATAGAAGACATATTTTATAGTTGAAACTATCGTCGACTGCATCCTTTGATTGTTTTGGCTTTTCGCCGGTGTTATTGAAGCGTGTTCAGTGTTCGAATGTTCAATGTTCGCGGGAGTCATAACACAGTAGTTAGTGAAATAATGCTTATTTAAAAATTATTTAGTGTCAATGCCTACAGCATAGAAGAAAGAAGAATTGTGTTCCCCAATTTTGTAGGTTGATAATGTTAAAATTCTTAACTTATTAGCTTAAAGGCGGTGATGCCTATCATTTAACTGTTTTAATTTCCTTCATGCTAAGTCGCGGGCCACATCACAAATTATATGTTTAAGAAAATAAATTGACTTGAAATTATTATTATTAAAAATCTAAGAGTACCTCCCCTACGTCAATTGATGGGACATTTAAAAAAAGTAATCCAAAACTATCTTATGGATATCTGTCGGCACAGATGAGTCACCAAGGTCGGAGCACCGAATCTAGATGTTTGTTCATAAGGCGATCATGTCTTGCACATAGCGTTCCACTCTTAAATCCAGTCTTAATCAGGACAGAAACATTATTAAAGCTTAGTACGGCTCATGCTTTGTTTTTCCTAAAGTTCTCGGTAAAAGTTCTCGGTAAAACTCCTCATAAATATATATAACAGTATTTGAAAACAAAGTATTAGAAATAAACACACTATTGGGATGCACGATAAATAAAATTTCATTTTTTAATTTTAACTTTAAAAACTGTATTATAAAAAAAAAAGAAAATTTTCTTTTCTTTATCATTTATATTCACTAATTATTTTCCATGAAATAAATATGTAATTGTATTTCACTATATTGTTGTAACTAAAATAAAATAAATAAATATTCAAACTTCAACACATACTTATGTTCAACCTCTAAAAGACAAAATCTCGATAAATTTATGTATGCCTTTGTCATAGAAGGCCGCTTAAGCATATCTTAGTTTTATATTCATCAACTATTCTCTAACAGTGTGTCGATAGCGCCAACATCCTTACAAAAAGAAGAGAAAAAAAATCGCCATTATGTATACATCTTAAGTATACTGGAACTAGTACCTGTGAAATGTTCAAAACGCTCATCCATTCTAATTTGCTGCTTAATTATCCACCGTGAGCACACTCGCTTCTAGCGTTTGGAAAGCACCATATCACAGACGGTAGCTTTGACATTACTGTCTTATTTTATCAGGATCAAAACATAAGAACCAGGTTTCCCTAACTTTCACTTTAACCCTAATAACGCGTGTTAACCCTTACCTTAACCCCCTTAAAGCGTGCAGTGGTTTAGCCTCTAAACATCAGATTTGTAATCCATCTTGTTTGCACTCATTCTAAAACAGCTCAGCACCCTAAGGGTTAACGGAACACCAAATCTTGGATCAAGTGGAAATTGTGTACAGTTATTTTTCTAGCAAAAAAAATGAGCAGTTAATTCATAATTGGTGATTAAATATTTTGTTAGGTACCAAACAAGGGAATGAAATCGTACTTGACAGATGTGAAGGTATAAGTTGAACAATTTTTCTTTATACGGGCCAATAAAAAAAAACATGTCTGGCAATGAAGAAAACTTAGTCTGGCCAATAAATAAAACTATTATAGAACAGTTACTGGAATGGTGCTCCTGCATTGGGTACACTTTGCGCCAATTAGTATCTCAAGGCAAGCAATGAAGTGAAGTCATTAAGATAAAGAGACGTCGTCCTATTAACACACGGTGATGTGAACTAGAGGCAGACACCTGAAAGTTTGGTTACACCTGGAACAAGCTGGAAAGGTTGGCCTAGGACAAAGGACTATGGGGATACAATGTTGGCGGCCCATAATCCAATAGGGGTGACGGGCTGCAAGTAAGTAAATAATAATAGATTTTTATTTAAACAAAAATATAAACACATTTCATAATATAAAAGTGAAACTAATGTGATTAATAAAATTGCGACTTCAAATAACAGCTCATCATAATGGTCTTACAGTTAGAACGTAAATATTCTTAAGACTGAACTGAGATGTACTATTACCAAACGAAAATGGAGCTGGATAGGACACACCCTGCTGAAACCAGCTACCAATGTTGCAAGGCAGGCTCTTGACTGGAATCCACAAGGAAAGAGGAAAGTAGGCAGACCCAAGCAAACCTGGAAGAGGTCAGCCATCAGTGAAGCTGAGGGTACTGGAATGACATGGGAGTAGATGAAGAAAGCTGCTCAGAACCGAGTTCGGTGGAGAGGTGTGGTTGCGGCCCTATGCTCCCCTGGGAGTACACAGGATTAAGTAAGTCAAGTCAAGAGATGTACAATCGTCAATCTATTTATGGCACATCTTTTTTCTAAGACTCGTTATCGAAAACGTCTCTTTATGTTGAGATAATTTTTTACACATGCAAAAATCGTTTTGTTTGTTTTGAATTTCTGAAATCTATAAACAAATTCATGTTTAATTTTTTTTTTATAACTGTGCTTAAGTGACTTATATAAACAGTTGCACTGGTTTTATCGAAAATTGCTTTACAAACGGAAAATGAAGTAATTGATCCCTCTGGATATCGTTTATCTAAGTTATGGAATTTAAACTGTATATAAGTTTGATCATTATTTCTCTAACTTTGTAAATATGTGTGTGTGTATGTGTGTGGGGGGGTGATGGCAACAGTCATTTTGTCATGACATATTTGTATTTGTCTGTCAACCAGTTGTCATGGCGTAGTATGGATGTAATGTCATAGTTCACTGATGCTCAACGTAATGCGACCTGCGGGCCACTTTTAACTTTGGACACGCGTGTAGCGGGCCACATCAACAAAAAGGTACATAAATGTGAAATCAAAAATTCACCTAAAATTATTTAAAACTATTGGATCCAGTAGTTACATTAATAATGGGTAATTTAAAGTCTACTATTTTTTTACGCTCCTAAAAGGCCTACATTTTTGTAGTTTTTTAGGCAACATTGTAGCTACTTTTACCACTAATTTATTTTTATGTCTCTTTTTGGTAAATATTCCCATCGACCCTCCCCCTCTCTTGGCTTAGTTTAACCAATCTTTTAAACGCAGGTAAATTTAAGAAGGCCTTCATATGTGTTTTTTAATGCCTCTGTATATGTTCACACCAGACTTTTTTTTACAAAACTTATGATGACTTCGCCGTCTTCGTTTGCCATAGTTAGTATATAATTAATATTTGTGGTACTGGGCCGTAGCATTATCTCCATCCCTTCAATCTGGCCATTATAGACTGTACGCAGGCATATTATATGGGTACTTGGCATTTTTGTTTGTGTTCTAAGCTATTAGAAGCTATATGCTTATGTTGTATCCATTATAAGGGAGAAGATCGTCTTAAATAATATAAATATAATATTGATTACACAAAAATAATCTCCATTTTCTTTAAGTAAAACACAAGTGTATTACTAAATGATTAATTAATCAATGTATTGTCACTAGTGCCGCCGCTACTTATTGTGCAATGTGTGCATCGCACTCAGGCGGCCGACTTTAGGGGTGGCCAAATCATCATTCCAAGATTATTTTTTAAAAAGTTATTAAATAAAAAAAATATTATTTTAAATTCAAACAATTTCATTATTCTTAGAAAATAAAAACAATATTTGTAAATGAGAATTTTTTTTTTATTAATTTATTGGTGGTTATGCAGTGACAATGATGAAATTAACGCATCAAGTTCAAATGTGAGACGATCTTAAGAAGTGAAAAAGTGAATGTATTAATTTTGTTGTGTGCTAGATTTGGTTTAAATATCAGTCTCTTTCATTACTTTTAGATAACTTTTCAATCTTTACATTAAATTAATGTTACCTGTTACCTATCCCTTAGTCTGATGGACCGTTGGGGCACCAAGCAAGACTTGTAGACCATCTTTCTCCATTCCTCTCTATCCTTTGCCCTGCTTAGAACTTAAAACCTCTTTCAATGGTAGGCCTGTCCATACCTTGATTTTGTCTTCCCTCCGCTTTCTCTATCTGCCTCTTCTTCCCGAAGATCTTGTTATATGGACATACATTTTAAGCTATAGTTTCTTCACGTAGTTAGCAGGTCGTTATGTGGTCCGATCAAAGAAGTAACCCTGTCTCTAATCTCTTGGTTTGTGATGCGGTCTTTAAATGTGATGGCTAGGATCCTTCTGTAGCATCTCAATTCCATTGCTAGGATCCTCCTCTCTAGCACTGCAGTCAGCGTCCAAGACTCACAAGCATAAAGAATTGTGGCCATGACCAGGGAGCGCAGCAGCCCTTTCTAAATTTATGTAGCCTAAACGAAAAATCAAATCTAAAAATTGTGCTTATATTTTCTTTTCTATTTTTATTACATTCTTTACAAAAACAACTCACGGGCCTCACTGTAAGCCTACATCGATCCTCAGGGCTCCGGCTTCTAAATGGGGCTCGAACGAAAATGTGTTATCTACGGAGTCGCCACCCGGGAAAGTGAGAAACCCTGCGTTACAATGTTTTATTTCAAGTCATTGTGTAAGTGAGCTGTACTTAATAGAGTATTTACTTTGTTTAAAGTCAAGAAAAATATTCAGCTGTGGGTTGCCTCATTTGTTGGATAAACTTGTAGGCACCTTTGATTCCGTGTATGTTAGTGTTTCGTCTATTTATGCACTGAGACTCTTTAGATATATAACAATACAAAAATATAACAAAATCCTAGTGAACCAATAATTTAATATGAATTAATACTGTGAACATTACATTGTTTTTATTCCTCCATCTTGGTCCTCCTTTCAACACGCATTCGCACTATTTCACATTTACACTAACATGCGCACGTCTAACATGCGCACGTAACAGTTAGATACATGTCACATCTCTCCATAATACAATCGTGATAATTATTATGAAAGTGTATGGAACGTTGAAAAAATAATGGCTTTTGTATTTCGAGCTTTTTTTTTTTCGAATTTTACTTTAACTTACAATAATAAACAAATCCACGTCCAGAACATGTAACACTGTTAAGCAGTGAAAGTTATCGAGAAATTGTATATAGATCATGATCATTTAAATTGTTCATTGTAATATACCCAGCGAAGCTCATCAATTATAATCGTCGCAAATATAAGAGCATAAGCGAGTAATCAGAACAAGATCAATTTTTAAAGTTTATCACAAAGAACCAAGATGTCTTATTTCTGAATGCACGTAAATCTGAAATTGTTGCATGATTCCTAGTTCTACTTCAGGGCTACAACATTTGGGCGAATATGTACGGTGAAAATGGAATGGCCTACAAAGATGGATATCAATCAAAAGGCAATTTTGGAACAGTATTCAGCTCGGTCTTAATGGGTTTTTTATTAGAAAAAAAAAAGGGGGGGGGCGGCATTTTTAATATCGCACACAGACGGCCATAACCCTCGCGGCTGCCCTGATTGTCACTGAATATAAAAATATTTATGAAAAAAATTCAGCTTAACATATAAAGCCACATCACTCAATAAGTCATAACTTGCTAACCAAATAATATAAATAATAATCAACGAATAATTGATTAACTGATCAACATTTTCACTGATTGATATAAGGTTTGGTACATCAGTTACCTGTTACCTATCCCTTAGTCTGTTGGACCGTTGGGGCACCAAGCAAGACTTGTAAACCGTCCTTCTCCATTCCTCTCTATCATTTGCCCTGCTTAGAACTTCTTTCAATGGTAGGCCCGTCCATTCTTTTATGTTGTCTTCCCACAGCTTTCTCAATCTGCCTCTTCTTATTTTTCCTGGTACTGTTCCCTGGAGGAAGGTCTTTGCGAGTCCCGTAGATCTTGTAATATGACCATACATTTTAAATCTACATCAGACAATTTTTTTCAAAGTTTTAACTTGATCCGATAATGGATTAGTTCTCGTGTACAAAACATTTTTGCCAGACAGAATGAACAACAGACTAAGTGTGATGATATAAGCTTTGTAAAAAATTATCAGTGACGAAAATTTACAATTGTAACATCTTATAGTTGGATGAAGTCGATGTTTTTGTAATCAAGTTCCAGTCGTTCAAAATGTATATCAATCCAATCAATAATTTACCATTTTCTTTATTCATGTATTCTACAAAATAAAGTGTAGTCATAGCAACGTTGACCTACACATGCAAAACATGGAAATCACCAGCAATGGTCAAGACAAAATGTAGCCCAGTAGCAATGGCTACCACGTGTTTTATAGTAACAGAGATTATGTGAGGAATCCATTTCCAAACGTGTACTCGACCACTTAGCGAGGTTGTGTCCGAGTGTCGCATGAGGTGTGCTGGATATGTTCATAGACTAATTGACTTGCGCTGTATAAAGTATTCGTGTTGTGAAATGCATTTGTATTTTCCACCGATGCAATTATACATTGATGTCTCGATACACACTATAAAGAGAACCGCCCTATAATATAATATTTCTACTTGTTATGTTAAAGTTACTGATGTAGATTTTTTTTCTCTTTCTGATGTATCTGTTCTTCAAATTGATTTCCATACCTTATAAACTAATTAATAAAATATAAACATTATTTCAAAAACATGAACATCCAACGTGTATCTCAAGTCAATGTCGTCATGTATGTTAATCAATGAATTAAGTTCTGACAAGTTTTTGGTGCTCCTGGTTGACCTAGGCTACACATTCCATTCTTTAGTATCACATAGGCAGAAGGTGTATTTGTACAAATTTGTCCTAGCGAATGAAATAATCAAATGTGAGTGAATCTGTAAAAGTGAAGGTTTTTTAAAATATCTGATTGTAATGTCTTATAAATATATTTTATTGTTCATTTTAGTAATCAAGTTAAATCTTTTTTATGTAAAGCTCTAAAGAAGAGAAAAAAAACACAGGAAAATTTTATTTCAATATATGAAATTGTATATTTCATTTTACTTGAAATTTCAAATAAACAGAAATCTATCTATTTGAAATTGATGGTTGACAATAAAATCTCTTTTAATTTTTTTCATATCTTTAATTTTTTTTTTTCGAAAGTTACGATATACGGAGGTAAATGTTTCAAGAAAGAACAGAAGTATATTATTAAAAACGCAAAAGTTTTAAATAAAAGGCATAACTTTAGTATTTTCTTATTGATATGACACTTATTTTCCAATGATTTATAAAGTAGTTTCACTTTGCAATCATGAAGTCTGTTTTTTGTGTTACAACGTGCAAAACTATCGAATAGCTACTTTAATTAAGTAGATAAATTATGATAAAATTTAATTCCTTCATATACATATTGCAATTATATTCAGTAAAAGAAAATTTTGATGACCTGGTCTTTAGGTCCACTTATTATATATGGATGATCGATGTTAAAAAAATGTACTCCTGTCCCCCTTTTGAACTGATATACACACTTCTAAAGAGTATAAAAAAGAAATATATCAATTGAAGGAACTAACAATGTGACCCAGTTAACACAATTATGCAAGGCATCAGCTTCTCAACCTTGCCCCAGGTCAACATTGCCCCACGACATCATTATCCACCTGCTCCACCCCTCCATTTGCTCTGTCTCCTTCCCCAATACATTCTCCTCCCATGATAATAATTTCATCAATATAGCACTGTAAGCAAACTATTCCTTATATTTGTGACTGTTTTATTCACAATTCTCAGTGGCGTAGCTACCAATGTGCGGGTGGTGCGGGCCGCACAGGGCACTAACTTGAGAGGTGCCCCAAAATCACCACAGTGTTTATTAATTTCCTATTTCCCTGAGCTTTTCAGTAAAAACGACTAAGTGTATGGACACGAACAAACATAAACTACTGTAATTTAAACATGAACTAACGATATATAAACTAGTCATGTCGCTATTTAATTTCACCTTCTTGACGGTTACCATTGAATCCAGAAAAAATGATGAGGCGATATCCTGAATGATGAAAAAGAAGAAAAGACTTCAGTGCTGCAGGTTCTAGAGACTAAAGGACAGGACACAAGCATGTATTTAGTACAATCCTCAAAAATTCCCTCTGAAGAAGTTGAACCATCAGACAGTCTAAACAATACAAAAAGCAGGATAATAGCCTAACTCTAGACGGAACGACATAGGAGATTTGCCTGATGTCATCACAGATAATAATCGCATACACCATGTCACTCAAGGATCTGAAACAGTTCAGCGTATGGACAGTCAATTCAGAGAGATGTATAGATATTAAGAATCAGCAAAAAGAAAGGCTGGAAAGCTTTCAAAGGCAAATGTCAAACGGCGAGAAAGTTCTTTGAAAGTGGACGAGTTATTCGCCAAAAAAAGAATCCCTATTTTCCTTCCCTGCATACTCTTCTCAACAAGATCAAGTACCAAATCTTCATTTAAATCCAAAGATCTATTCAATGAGTGGTGCAGGTTATCCCCGAAAATAGAAAAAAAAAAAACATGAGACCAGCAGAGCTCACATTCAGTCATCGCTTGCTTGGAGGAAACTTGAAGGTCCAAGATTTGATTATACAAGAGACGAAAACCTGGAGAGACTACCTGAAGAGAATCTTGGACCTCAGTCGTTTTCTCTCAAAGCAAAATCTGGCACTTCGTGGGCATCGCGAGCGAGCTGCAGAAGTGTTGGAAGGACAAAATCAAAGCAAATTCTTGGAGTTAGTAAAATTACTATCAAAGTAAGATCCACTATCGAGGGAGCATGTGCTTCAAAGTAAGCTTTTTTTCGAGACCGAATACATACATGTCTCCACAAATATAAAATGAATTTATTACAATATTGGAGGTTATGTTAAAAAAACAAATCATACAGCAAGTAAAACAAGCCAAATATTTTTCTATTTTTTTGATAGTACACCTGACATCTCAAAGCTGGATTAAACTTCCCAAATTGTACGGTACGTTGTCATGGGTAATGACGGGGTTCGTGAGTCTTTTATTGACTTCATTGACACAAAAGGAAAAGCATGCTGCTGGAATCGCTGAGATTATTCTAAAGAAACTGCGTTCCTATGGCTTAGACATAATGGACTGCAGGGGTCAAGGCTATGATAATGCTGCGGTCATGAAAGGTCAAAACTACGCTGTCCAAAAACGTATTCTAGATGTCAATCTCAAAGCACTATTCATTGCCTGCTCAAACCATTCTCTTCATTTAGCAAGAATTCTGAAGCTGAAGTCAATTTGGTAAAATTATTTGGTACACTCAATTTCAACACACCGCTGGGATATCCTTATCAAAATAACCGGAACTAGCTTTAAACGTTTAGTTGAGACCCGCTGGAGCGCCAGAGGAGAAGCCTCAAGATGATTAGGGATATATTTTTTAAAATTATAGAAACTGGAGACATTAACTAGCAGAGATGAAAATAAAATTCAAAGAGACATTTTTAAGTAGTAATCGAGAAGACATAGCTGAACCCAACATTACCTTTGCCGAAAGCGTGTGCTTAGATCTGAGAATCAGTACAGAACCTCAAAACGTATTGGCCATATGATGTGATTTCAAAACAAGCCAGAAATCTTCAGACAAATAGAAAAAAACAACAACAAAGATTAGCCATTATCTTCTAAAACAGTACAAGATAGAATATCAACATATCTTCAAATGTAACATATTTGCAGGTGAAAGATATTCAACTTTCTTCCGTCTTATCACTTACTATAGATGAACCTTGCGATATAAAGACACGGCACAAGTTGCCCATATGGTCAGTCTTTCCAAAAAAAAACTTGAAAACATTAAGCTCGTTTTAAATAAAATCGTTTCAATAGCAACTGATGGGGCCACAAGCATGACAGAAACAAATAAAGGGGCAACAACCATTTTTTCTGAGCAAAATAAACCATGAAATTGTTACATTTCACGGAATTATAAATCAAAGCAAGAAGCATTTCTAGACCTACATCTATTATTGTTCAAATCTGGTAATCAAGAATGTTAACAGCATCTTGTCAAAAGCATTCTACCATAGTCAGTTAAAATATTTATTAAAGGAAATAGAGACTGTTTCTTCCCAATAAAGTGCAATGGCTTTCCAAAGGTTTAAACCTTTTGCTTTGTGCTTGAATGAAATATATAAACTTCATCGCCCTGAATTAGAGAACAACAAATGGTTGCAAGAAAGTTACTTTATGATGGATATAAAAAAGAAATTAAATTAGCTGAATCTACAACTGCAAAGCAAATAAAACCCAATCTATATTTTGATAGAAGAATTCTTTGTTTTAAAGAAAAAAATATTTTTGCAGAAGATATTCAGAGCGGCAAGGTACTTCATTTTTAATGTCTACAACATTATCGCGTTAAAATAAGTGCAACTTTTGACATGAATTACTTCAGCACAGGTTTTTTAAAAAAATATATAAGATGAATTTCTCGATAGGTTTGAGCAGTGCAAAGCCAACCATTCTAGGATTCCAAGTAAATCCTTTCAACACAAATAGTAACAAAATCCACATTGATCATTTTGGAATTGATACTGGATCTCTAGAAATGCAATTGATCGATCAAAAAAGTTTTGTGGGGTGGAAAATGTACAGAGTTAAAAATCAAGTTGGAAGAGTTTGGAGGTCCAGAAATGATATACGTAACAAAAGTGGAGAGCTTTTAAAGGAATGCCGCGAGGTGATGTGTTGAATAGAAATTCAGATTGCTACAGTCTAGTGAAGAAGTTCGTAGTAGGAGTGCCGGCTATCTTTAGATCGACATATTCGTGCGAGAAAGCGTTCTCCTGCATAAATATAATTAAAAGTAAAGTAAGAAGCCAATTAACAAATCAAAATTTAGAATTGTGTTCGAAACTAAAAACAAGCTATGAGTTAAACGTATCCAAACTTTCTAAAACCATGCAAAGACATCGCTCTTATACAATTAGTTTGTCCAATTGTTTGTTATCGAAGTGTAAGTTAGTGTTGTGAGTAAAGGTTTAACTGTTTTGTTGTTTACTAAATTATTTTTTTGGGGTGAAAAACACTATTTATATAGGAATAAAACTTTTTTTTTTCATTAAAAAGTAAGTACTATTTATAGTTGGCAAGAAAAAAGATGTTGCGGCTCTTTAAAAAATTTTAAATTTGTAAATTGTAACTTTTGGCTCTTTCGACTCAAAAGGTTGCCGACCCTTGTCTTAGGGCATACATACTCAGCGATTAAGAAGCAACATAAGGCCTTTAGGATCTATTTCTAATACGGCTAAAGAGTTCGCTGTATGTGTGCATATCGATACATTATCAAACTTATATAATGATCTTGAAGACAGATAGACCTAGAATTAGATGCCCATCATATGATATAGAAATTGTGAGCCAGATTGTATAGAAATGCCTGGGCAGGTGGGCAACAAATATCACTTAGTGTAGAGTGTTATGCTGTGTAATCTTATAACATTAAAGATAATTTATTAAACATAAGTTACTTTCCTTTAGCAGTGCGCACAGTGGCTAAGCGGTAAAGCGCTTGACTTCCGGGGTTCGATTCTGACTCCACCCAGCCATAATTGGTTCCTTACATTATTTGGGAAAAGTAAAGATAGTTGGTCATTGTGCTGGTCACATAAAACCATCGTTTTCTATGGACAACAGAAACAGACCTTTACATTATCTATACCATAGACCACAAGGTCTGAAAATTGAACCTTAGTTTTATTTTCCTTAAGGAGCGTTCAGTAACTAATACCTCATGTTTTCTATGCTCGACAGTACAGTAACTGATAGCGCAAATTTTCTATTCTCGACAGTACAGTAACTAATAGCGCAAAGTTGCTATGCTCGACAGTACAGTAACT
>JADKLZ010071522.1:2020591-2033572 GCA_021533235.1 Biomphalaria straminea | reverse complement strand
TTTGTGAGAAAGGGGGGGGGGTTAAGGGGAAAATTTTTTATTATTTTATTCTTATACATTTTACTGAAACGGTTCAGCACTGTACCGGAGTCAATGTACACTGTATTAACCTAAACGCTTGTAAAGGACAGACATCTTAGAAGCCTTTTTTTTTTTTTTTTCTAAGAAAAAGAAATCTTTTTCATGGCCCCGTTCTGCATGCTAATAATCCAGTAGCGGGCTATTGTGTATATGATATCCGGGACAGGGAGTGTTCAACTACTGACATAGAAACTCCCTATCCCTTCCCTCTTGCCCGACAAACTACACACTACATTCAAATGAATTAATATGACATGTATGCAGGTCAGTGCACTAGTATAACTGATAATTTCCAGCCTTCACGAGATATGTTTATTTCCTTACGTCGAATTCACGGCTTTCTAGGTCAATGTTTAGGAGGATATTATGTGGCCACCAAAACGACCTTTTTATTTCATATTTACTTTCTTTATATTTTATGGTAAGCATATCCCCTCCTACCAGGACTTGAACCCATGTTTTTTGGTTTGTTGTCCGCGTACTAAGAGACGACCACGTTTTTTTATGTTTATCCACAACTACAGTGGCGTAGCTAAAGAGGGGGGAGAATTTGAAAATCCCCACGGGCCCCCACTTGAGGGGGGCCCAAATTAGTGTTTTTTTACATAAAAAATCAAGTATTACGCAAAATGTAGGGGCCCCCAAAGAGGCCAGCCCCGCCCCGGGCCCGAAAACGATGGAAAATTTCTAGCTACGCCCTTCTATCAAAGTGCCCGACATGTTTGTCCTTACTACGGACCACACCATATTGACCACTATTTTTTTGAAAGGCAAGTTACTTCTGACCTATCGTTGACCACATGCAATAAGCCTATTTTCGCACACAAGTAAAAAACGCAACACACTTTGCCGGATCTGTATTTTACTAACCGGATCTAACGTACGAGGATTGCTAAAGACACGGCCAGTTGTCACAAATAAGTAAAAGAAAGTAAAGTTCCCTTGTCAGACCTTGTGGTCTATAGGGCAGATGATGTCATCTGATTATGTGACCTACGGTTAACGAGGGTGTCATGTGACCAGCACAACGACCAACCGCCTTTACTTTTCCCCAACTAATGTCAGGTACCCATTAGAGCTGGCTGGACACAGAGGCACCCAATGATCCCGAAATAAAAATCCCAGTCTTCACCAGGATTCGAACCAGGGACACTAGGTTCAAAAGCCAAGCTCTTTAACGCTCAGCCACCGCGCCTCCTGTCACAAATAAAGAGACATGTTATCCTTTATACTAAATTCAATATTAAAGAAGTACATTTTATTTCTGTTTTTCATTACAGGAAAATCGTTGTTCCTTTATTTTGATGCATATTTTCCCCATTCTCCATATTGATAGATCGTTTTATGTAAGGAAGAAAAAAAAATGAGTCCTATGATGTGTTGTATAGTGACCCCAAGGGCCAATCGCTTCTCTCAGATGTCTAACGTTACTTAACAGAACGATGCTGACGGCGGGAAGCCAGCACAAAGCACGCAAAGTTAATAAACACAAGCGCACAGCACGGCCCAGGAAGAAAGAAAAAAATCAATACACACACGAGGCTTGACTGGCTCATGAAATCACAGTGTGGAATTAACACTTCAACAAGGCGGCGTTTGATCAGTGTAGCAGCGTAGGACGGGAGTAGGCGAATGTTTAACTGACATTTTATAACTCTAATTACATTCATTAACTTCTCTCCCACCCAAAAAAAAATCATTATCTATAAACCTTCTTTTCTAAAAGTCAATAAAACATAGAACTAGGTCTTTATGTCTCATAACTCAAAGGGATAAAACACTGGAATGACGTCATTCATTAGTGTACTGTCTTTGTAACAAAAGAATGACTCACGAAATTCATAACGTCATTTGCCCTTAAAGGTTTCTCAAAAGCGATATTGGATGTACATAAGATGTAATACTATTGATAGTACTACTAAAAAAAACAAAACAAAAGTACCTACACTACTTACCTGCGACGCGTTTAAGCTTGCGTGTGTGTTGATGAGTATTTGAATAGAGGCGTTTGAATAGTCCTCCACTCTAGCCTCGCCTCTGACAAGTATTGTGTTGTTTTGTGAAAATCCAGCACTAGAATAGTGACATTCTGGCTGTTGTAGCTCAATAGAGTCGCATCTGGTACCTGGAATGTTCAATGTTTCAATTCATACACTTTTTAAGCAATTTCATAATTCATTTTGTAATTAATGCCCTATTTAAAGTTTATTTTATGTATAGACTACATAATGAAGATATGTGTGTAAGTTATATCACTGTAAATGTAAACTTTGTATTAAAACTAAACAAAGATCTATTTGTTACCAAGCAGAAATCCAAACAGCCAACACACAAACATCAAAGCTTCCCTCGACTCCATGTTTTAAGCTGTGTTGTCATTGCATCATCAAGTAACACGTGGGTCAGGCCGGCTCTGTTCTATTTACATTGGAAACGAAGAAAAGGGAAGTAACTTTGTTCAGTAAAAATGTAGATCGAGATGGATATCTATTTTGCATTTGAATGATAGAGTATATATTTAAAACACAATTTAAAACAAAATTACTGATAATATACATTTATATTAATCACATAAGAACGAATTACATTTTGGACTATACTATAGTTTTGCTTTATTTCTTTTTTTTTTTTTGTAAAGTAAATACGGATTTTCCCGTAGATATACCACAGCTAAGGAATGTCGTAGGAGTAATCTTGACCTATTTAATCTTTACATACTGTGGTAATGACTTTATAAAATGTACCTTTCAGCACTCCTTTTATTAATTCTGTAAGAGTATATTCCTTCATTTAAAGGTGTTTCATCTGTAAATCTTTTTAAATGTAATTGGTATTCCTAATTGAAAAGTGAGAACATATTTATTTTCAATTACACTGTATAATCAGAATTGTGATTTGATTTTACTAAATGGAGGCCTAGGTTTTATTAGGCGAGATCCTGATATTTTTGAAGTTCTATCTAAATGCACTTAATCAAATATATTTTTTAAAACGTGTCATATTTTTGAAGAAGGAAATACGTTCTCGTTATAATAATAATAAAAACAATTTTATTTATAAAGCGCTGTTAACAAACAAAATGTAAGCTCAAGGCGCTGTAAAAACATTACAAACACAAACTCCAGACTTGAGAAACTTATCTAAAAACGTTTTAAACAGATAGGTCTTAATGTTCTTCTTAAAAGTAGTGTAGCATGTTGTCTGTCTGAGATCAATGGGGAGTGAGTTCCAAACCTTTGGTCCGTGAACTTAAAAAGCACGCAGACCGTAGCTTTTGAGGGAGAAACGGCACCATTAAAAGCGTTGAGTCCATTGAGTGCAGGGCTCTCTGGGGGACATATGGAGTAATCAGTTCGCTAAGGTACAAGGGCATCTCATTGTTGTATATAAACTGATGACAAAGTGTGGCGACCTTGTAATCGATTCTTGCTTTCACAGGAAGCTAATTGTTAATTGAAATTCGTGCTCTCATTAAATTTAGTATGTTCATTTTGTTACAAATTATATATATAAATATATATATATATATATACTAGCTAAATGTTACCCGGCTTTTCTCGTGTTTTTCTTTCTACAAATAGCATACATTTAGTCCCTTTGAATAATCAATAATGACGTGAACAAAAAAGATGATAATTTAAAAAATAAATCAATTCATCCACTGCTGTGTGTGAGAAAGAAGAGCTAAGTCGTCTGCAAAGTGGAGGTCATCTAACTGTTTCCACAGTGTCAACTGTATACCGTTCTGCTTCTGGTCAGTTACTGTCTTCATGATCCAATCTATGTCTAGTAGAAATAAGAAGGAAGAGAGTAAACAGCCTTGTCTCACTCCTGTTTGGACTATAAAAGGTCTCTGTCAGTTGTCTGCCATGCACTACTCTGCAAGTCATCCCTTCATATGACTTCTTGATGATGTTATTAATTTTTTCAGACACTCCATAGTGTCTCAAACGTCTCCAGAGGGTCTATCTGTCGACACTGTCTAATGCCTTCTCATATCTTGTTGGTCACGGACATGTGGGTCTACAGAATCTTTCATTCGGTTTAACAGAATGCGATTAAACACTTTCCCTGGAATGGACAGTAGTGTTATCCCTCGATAGTTAGAGCAGGTACTAATATCGCCTTTCTTTAAGAGTTTGATGAGGTAGCACTCCTTCCATTCTGGTGGCACTTCTTTTTCCCATATCTTTAGAAATATAAGAGTTCCAGTTTCCAAATGAGAAGAAAGTAGTTTATTAGATCTAGGTCATCTATGAAATGAAAGCTTTTAGATCTAATTTTCAAATAGTTATTGTTAATTAAAAGTATAGTCATGTATATAAAAGAGTATGCTATATTGAACTCTCTTTGATTTAAATTAAAAAATAACGCAAAATAAAGCTTAATTATTCAATTTATTGTTCAAAGGTCAACATCTGTTTTTATTTTTGTGTAGCTATGTAAGTTCATGACCCCTTGACGCGTCGCCTCGGTGACAAAAAAACCCGATAAAATATATTTTATAATTTAAGCAAACGCGTGAATGTAACTGTTAATAGACATTGTTAGTTTAATTCTGTTTAGATCTAGATCTTGATTCTAAAAAGAAAATTGAATGCCTTCGTAATCTATAACTAAAAATTTTAAGCTTGTGTTGACCTCGATCTAACTCTAAGCCAGTATGTAGGTCAACAACATTCACTTTTATAGTGCGGGATGATGCATGAGAAGAGATGTTGTTAACACGTATGTAAAGTAATGTGTAGCAATGTTGTCAAGAGGTATCACTACGCGGCGAGAGTGATGGTTCGAGACGTTTAACGCAATTCACATTTAGAGCGATCGATTTTATGTAAAAAATGTGTTGTAAACTCAAATTAGAAGGTTAATTTAAATTCAATAATGAAATAAATAGACACTTATATGTATATTCATGTGTAACAGTAAAAAAAAAAAAAAAAAAAATGATGTTTTATTGGTTGAGAGTTAATTTAGATCTAGACATTTTCATCTATGCGCATGCGTGAGCTTTCCGTCTTGCCTCATCCTCTAGACCAGTGGTCTCAAACTGATATCAGCATGTGGGCCGCGGTCGAAAGTAACAACCAGTCGGCGGGCCGCACAACGAAAAGAGAATTTATTTTATAATATTTTACGAACACTACTGTCACTGCACTTAAATGCTAAAATAAAGTTTTGTAATTAGTCATTACATTTAGGTTAGTTTATTACATACACACGAAGTTTATTTTACAAAAAAAAAAAAAAATAAAAAAAAAATGACGTTGTCTCTGTCACTAATGAAAAAGCAGCAACTCTAGTTCCCCCCAAAAAAAAAAAAAAAAAAAATTACTAGGCCTATTGCAGATGGATCGTCACTCATGTTTCTGTCCACTCATCTGACAGCGTTTGGCAGAGACCAGACCATCGACGTTAGGCCTGAAGTCGCGTGGCAAGCCGCAATGTTGCTCTCAGATGCTCATCAGTCAGTCTTGATCTTAATGCTGTTTTGTTGATCTCTTCATTTTGGAGAAAACCTGTACGTACTCCCAACATCGCCAGAATTCTAGCAGCTGCGCAGAATAAGTTTGGAAACTTCTATCTGGGAAGAAACTGGTAGAAATCTGGTACCCCAACATCAGAGTATTTTTGTTTCAGAACATTGTCACATTGCAGGTCCATTAGTTCCATCTGGACTTCCTCTGGAACATTTTTCACGTCAACTGTAAATGGAGTGGCAACAAGGAAAAACTGTGGTTCGAATTGCTGAAAGCGGTATTCAAAATCTTCCTGTAGTCTGGAGAGGATGTCTACGTAGTTTTTCAGGCCATGTGGTTCAACTGTTATGCTCTGTAGAAAAGAGAAATGGGTCAGGTTTTCATCTTCCAGCTGAGTGGCCCACAAAGTCAGCTTGATTTGAATGATTTGATGCGGTTAAATATCACGGTAATCAGCTGCTTTGTGCCCTGTAGTTGTGAATTGAGTGCATTGAGATGTTGCGTGATGTCAGAAAGAAACGCAAGATCCGACAAAAACATTGGGTCACTGAGCTATTTCCCGTCTCAGTTCAAAAAAACTCTGCAGCACTTTTCCACGACTCAACCATCTGACTTACGTATGATTACAGCAACTCTTTGTATTCCATTTCTAAATCAGCTAGAAATGACACAAACTGTCTGTGATTGAGTCCCCGTGAACGTATGAAGTTCACCGTCTTCATGACAACATCAATCAGGTTCTTTATTTGTAGATTTTTTGCTACAGAGTGCTTCTTGGTGCAGAATACAGTGTATGGTTGCAAAAGGTCCCGCCAAGCTGAACAGATTCCGTTTCTCTACAATTACTCCAACAACATCAACCTTAATATATATATATATATATATAAATGTTCAAAATGGTTGTTCATCTAAACGAATATTCTTCTACAAATACAATAAACAATACCATATTTTTAAAAAATATAAAAAATCTTTTTTATTGCATAAAAATACAAAAATGATTTATAAATTATGGAATGTACATAAGTATACTATTTAAAATATGGCATAAATAACTTTGTTAAAAACAATAAGATTTTTTTTCAAATACAACTTTTCATTCATATGTGTTACAAGCGATTATTTTACTCTTAATAACTAATTAATGCTAGATTGAAAAAAAAATGAACATCAGAGTAAAAGTTATGAGCCCTCTTCACCCCTCCACACCCCTTGTTAAGAGAATGATATCAACAAAACTATAACATTGTATTAATAGGCTTATATTTAATTTTATCTATGAAATCAGTTAGTCCAAATTAACTGTAAAAAGATAAGTCACTAGTTAATATAAGACGCTATCTTTGGTTGATTCACATTGAGACGCACTATGTATCACACTCATCATAACTTTGATTATTACTTAAGTTGTATAAATATGGATACATCTGTATAAAATCATTCTAATTTTTTTATATTTAAATTTTCCTTATGATGAATGTTTAATTCGAATGTTATTTCAGCGCGTGGTGGGGGGGGGGGGTTGCGGTCAGAGTTTGAGCCTAAGACCATCGAAATGACAGTCCGGAGAACATAATACACAAAAAGGCAGCCACCCTGAAATGATCACGATGCAATAGCTCAGCAACCAAGACTAAGTACTTAATATCCAAACATATAAAGAATGGATTGGTTCACACACGTAGGCAGTACCGCTCCTTGTAATTGTTAATAAAAAAAACACAAGTAAAGTTTCCCTTTCAGACCTGGTGGTATATAGGGCAGATGATGTAAAGGTCATCTGATTCTGTGGCCCACGGTTAACGAGGGTGTCATGTGGCCAGCACAACGACCAACCGCCTTTACTTTTCCCCAACTAATGTCAGGTACCCATTGGAGCTGGGTGGACTCAAGGGCGCCCGAAAATCCCGAAATAAAAATCCCAGTCTTCACCCGGATTCGTACCCGGGACCTCCAGTACAGAAGCCAAGCGCTTTACCGCTCAGCCACCGCGCTCTCAAAAAAACACAAACATTAGTTAATGCTCATATACTATTAAGTCATAAAGTAAAAACGAATTGTATTATATATTTTAAAGTAGATAATGATCACAATAAATGTAAAAAAGTTTGTAACAAACATTATAATTTGATTTCAGATAAATATCAAACTAAAGCTTCTAATACTTTATATATTTTATGTTGTTAGACCGGTTTACAATTACAAAGTAAAGCAATTAAAATAGTCGTGTTAGTATAAAAAAAAAACAAAAAAAAAACCCTCCAGAATTCAGTTTTACCATGTCAAAAGTCAAACCTGTGGAAATTCAAAGGAGAATTGTTTAGTCTCTATTACAAAGAAAGTTTTTAAAAAGTGAAATATTTATCATAACGATATAAGTCTCGAAAAAAATTTAGCTTAATTATGATAATAAAAGCATGAGTGGGACATGACATTTTGATACATAATCATACATGACGTTTACACATGCCATTCAGACATGACATGTTAAGAATGCATTTTGATACATTTCGTGATAACAAATATAACATTTAAATACGACAAATACATATGAAATCAAGACATGACTTTTATTTTATGGCATTTAGATTCATTTCTAAATGATATAAGATTTAGATATGGCGTTCACTTGTCACGTTAATAGAAGACATTTTGATGTGACTTCTGAACATTGTATTTCGACTACTAATTCGATTTACACCTTACAGTTTACAGATTACAAACTATTCTCTTTTGCATAGTGATAGACAGACACAGATATGTGTGTATAAAGAGAGAGATACTGAAATGCCAGGACATATTAACTCCCCCTTCCCCGAAATGTTCAACATAAACATCCTGTAAACTGCAAAATATTACATTTAAAGGACTTGAAGACTAAAGTATGGCTAATCTTACTCTGAGTAAGTAAACAATTTAGTTATTGCGTTTGAGTAATCAAATTGATATTTAATATTAATAAAAGATCCCTACCTTAACAATACACTTTTACTAATGAGAGTCATACAGCAAAGAAATAAATGTCTGTTTTACTAGCATACACATTTGTAATGTTTAGTTGTCAATGGACCTTATTCACCAATAAAAAAAAACATATTTTGCCACGTCATAATATTGCTAAAACAATGAAAAATACGTATCACGTGACAGTCACGTCGGATGAAATACTTTGTTTAGAAGATATAGAGAATCACCTTGCTAACTGTTGTTTGTTTACGATTGGTGATTGAGGTCCATTGCTTGGAGATTGTTTACCTAATCAATAATCGTAAGTAAAGGGCAGGAAAGAAGAAATATTTAAACTTTTGTTAAGGGTTCAGACAGTTATATACAAAAACAAAAGTTCGTATCATCTCGGAAGAGTCATCTCTTTGATTGGCAGCATTTAATTTTAGCACAAGTAATATTTGCATCAACGACTCTCAAAAACATAGTTAACTAAAAAGGCAATGTCATCATCAATCAACTATATATTGAAACCATTTGAAAGAGGTAAGCCATACTTACTTCACTTCTGCGGAAACAGACCCAGAAAAGAAGAATCATTGCAAAGGGATAACTGCAAAAAATATTTTTTAACGGTAAATTACACGATAACACATCTATTTCAAATGTAAATATTATAAACATAAATTATATAGCGAATGGATATTATACGAAAAGTGTAGGATATATTTAATTATTGGTAACTCATTATTGTATTTGATAACTTCTAGGGAAATAAATATATCAGTTTTCACAGAGATGTTTACATTTCTAGGGTTAAGTCCCTTTAATTGGGTGTTATAGCTATTTCTTCCACTATCATTCTCCGAGCAAGTTGATTATTTTAACAATTAATTATTATACCTAACAAAAAATGAACCATTAATTAAAATAGTAAATTATTTATGTATTGATATTTTTTTTAATTTCATATCTTTCGTGTAATGTATTTCAATTGTTGTAAGGGCAGAACTATTCACCTTAGATAATATTTTTTTAAAGGATTTGTATAGTCTACTTGTTTGTGCATGGATCTTAGTCATTTCTCTCGCATATACTTACTACATAGGACCCAGAAGGACGAGAACAGCTAGTCCACTTCTTTCTTCGATGTGATGTGCTAGTGATACATGTATACAAATATTTAAGTATAAATGATATATTATAATCAAAAAGTGCATGAGCTCAAATAAAGATTAATAAATCAAGGGGTTAGACATTTAAGAATGAACTGGACTATCATTAAAAGAAGTTCCATTCAAAACAAAACCAAGAAAAAGAAAACACAGAGAAGAATGGACAAAGATGACAGAAAGATCATGTGTGAGGCCCGACGGCATGCTAAATGTTGTGTTTCTGAAACGTTTTCATTCATGGAAAACTTCGGACATTCTGAGTATATAGTGGAACACTTTGGATTGTGCTGACCTCATCTCTGCTTGTGGTCCATTTCTGAGCATAGGCAACCAACCAGCTTCTTCTGCTTAGCATCTCCTTCCAAATCATGGCGCCATGTATTCTTGGGCCGTCCCCTCTTCTCTTTCCATGGGGGTTCCAGGTTAGAGCATACCTAATTATGTTGGATTCAAACTTGCGAAGGGTTCGAGCTACCCATCTACATTGTCTCTGAAGGATATCTACTTCAATAGGCTGCTGTTTTGTCTATGTTTCTCATGCAAGATTTTTTTTGGGCCTGTAGCATTAGTTCCTCATGCAAGATCTTTTTTGGGCCACGGGATCATATGATACTTCTTCAGGCACGTTTTGATGAATACCAGGACTTTTGTCATGGTTGTGATCGTGCTTCACCAGGTACTCAATAAAGTAGTATTGGCTTAACGATTGTGGTAAAAAGCTTGTTCTTGATGATGGTGCTTATTTCTTCAGGTAATCCCAGGTAATCTTCAGCTAATGGAAGGCTACTCGAGCTTCCGACATCTGTATCTGTTTCTAAATGGTTGTCTAGCGTACTGCCGAGATACGTGAAGTTTTCCACCTCTTTAAGCGCCTCACCCTGGACTGTAATTGGTGTGTTGTTGTGTGTAAAACACTTACTAGTTAATTATTTGTGAAACACCTATTTAGGCCTCAAGGAACACTAGGGTTCCGTAGAACACAGTTTGAGAAACACTGGACTAAGGGATATATGAGGTATAATGAACTCAGTCCTTGTCTTAGTTTTATTTTAAAATAAATGTAGCTAATTCCTGTTTATATGGGACTTACCTATTAGTACATCGTATGTATATATTTTTAGAACCTTGTTTCTATTGCAGTTGTAGACCGTCAGAATAATGGACACATATCTAGGTTGGGGATAACTTGCTTCGAATTGCAGTTTATCATTTGTTTCCAGAAAGGTAGGCGTGTCATTCAACCTGAGCTGTAGATGACATGATCCTACTAGACTTTTGCAAGCTGCGGAAATTTGTAGGACATTGTCGGAAAAGTTCAGATAACTTAGGCTTTCTACATTTTGTTGGTTTATAACAACTGTAGCATTGACTGAATCCTCGTCTGAGAAAAAAAACACAATATTTATAATTGTGTTGTTATAACTGAATTTGTGAAGCTGATAGGGTTAAACGCGTGTATGGGTGTATGACGGCTAAAATATATAAATATCAGGTTAGCAAAGCAGAAAAGTTTAGCAAAGGGATTTTGAGGACGGTCTTGACTTAACATGTTTGCTAATCATCCGTAATATTGTCATGGGATGATATAGAGAGACCTAACTTAGGGGTTCTCAACCTGTGGATCGCGACCCACTTGGGGGTCGATTGACGATTGGCCAGGGGTCATCGAAAATATGGATTGTTATTGTCTACTCTTCTATTGCTGTATGTGAGTGTTGGTGGGAGGGAGTCGCCGCGAAGTAGGTGGATTGTAAAAAGGGGTCGCCGAGTTTAAAGGTTGAGAACCGCTGACCTAAGTGATTGATTGGTATTTTATAACAATAAAAAATTAGGTGTGAGAGAAATAAGGTGTGCAAACTTTAAGGCAGATGCAGTGACAGAGTGATTTAATATAAGCTTTGCAAAAATACTACACTAAGATCCAGCACAGTTCAGCGGTTATACAGTTACAATATAGGAAAGTTTATTCATTAGACTCAATAAAGTATCACAGTATTTACAATCACTATTGGTATAGTCGACTGTGTCGACCCTGTTTTCCTACTTCCTCCTCTGTACCTTAAAGAATAACTTTTTATAGTTATTTTACCTTCATTTACACCTGTCCCTTAGTCTGTTCTCCATTCCTCCCTGTCTTTGCCATGGATAGAACTCCCTTTTTAAATAGCAAGCTGGTCAATTGTTTTATGTTGTCTTCCCATCGCGTTCACGTCTGCCTTTTCTTCTTTTCCATGATACTGTTCCTTGAAGAAAGGTCTTTGTGAGCCCCGAAGATTTTGTGAAATGGACATATAGTTTTAGTTTGAGTTTTTTTTTTAAATTAATTTTTAGCAGTTCATCTTGGTGTCCAATCGCCGTAGTAAACCTGTCTCTAATCTCTTCTTTTATGATGTGATACATAGACCCTTCTTTAGCATATCTAATTCCTCTCTAGTTCTGCAAAACAGTGTTGAAGACTCGCAAGAATATAAGAATGTGGCTCTCACCAGGGAGCGAATCAGTCTGATTTTGGTGCCGAGGGCTAAGCCTTTGTCTTTCCATATTATTTTGAGTTTTGCAATTGCTTTAGTGGGCTGTGCGATTTGGGCCAGTAGTCCTGGTTTCATTCCCTCATCTGAGACAATAGATCCGAGGTATTTGAAACTGCTGACACTTGTCAGCTTTTCACCTTCATCTGCATACTATATGCAGCGTAAGTCTTGTCTGTTCGCATCACCAAGTCAACTAGCTCTTCTTCTGTGTCCTTGATAGGCCATCTGTGTCATCCGCAAAGAGCAAGTAAGTACAATACAAGTCACACAATATCAACTGACCAACTCTCAGGTCTCTAACACACCGAAATTCTCTCATTCAGGCAAACTAACTTAAATAAGAAAAACAGATATTAACTCCCGGCCTTCACGTGTGGCTCAGATATTGAGTCCGGCGGAACTGTTCTTACTAACAGGAGAAGGGGCACAGGCGAGTAACTGGTGCCTTAACCAGTAAGCTTCGGGCTGGAGGGGCTCGCTGGCTGGCTACCCACCTAGGAGAAGGAAAACTCTGAATTCAAACCTCTGCTGCCTTGCAGCTATACCCAATCAAGGGAAAGGCTTCGGGAGTCAACCCTGAGGAAAAATCAGGAGCTGGCGACCCTAAGGCAGTTTGATGCACCCAGTGCTACACTCTGGCAGAACCTGCGACGCTGCTGACCCCAAACTGTATCGGCACTACCGTTCCTTTGGATACATCAGCTGCGTGGAGAGGGGGGAACTGATGTGTGGGCGACATCGTTCCGACCACAGCTTATGCCCAGGCAT
>JADKLZ010071522.1:1993235-2013407 GCA_021533235.1 Biomphalaria straminea | reverse complement strand
CATTAAAACATCAACTAACAACGTTCTCTCATTAAAACATCAACTAAAAACGTTCTCTCATTAAAAATCAACTAACAACGTTCTCTCATTAAAACATCAACTAACAACGTTCTCTCATTAAAACATTAACTAATTACGTTCTCTCATTAAAACATCAACTAACAACGTTCTCTCATTAAAACATTAACTAATTACGTTCTCTCATTAACTTTTATATGTTAAAAAATTCTTTAAACATTTTTGTACCTGTCAATATACTTTTCATTAAGTTGCATTTTTCATTAGTTGTCCTCATGAAACTACCACTATATGTGATTATAATATTCAAAAGTTTCCATTAAGAGCTGTTTAATATTTACTTAGGAAAGCATGCTCAGTTGGTTTTTAATTTCTTTCTATTTAAAAAATCGTAGATGTTAATATGTAATGATTAACGATAATATGTACGAGAAAAAAACATAATCGATACTCATTTAAACTTTGTGGAGCAGCAATCAACGAACTGTATTATTGCGCAAGAAAAAACAAGAACTGAACAACGATAGTTTTTTATTTGAAGAATAAGTGGAACGCTGGGGGGGGTGACACCCTGATTTTACCGCACCGGGTGACACCCACCCTAGTGACGCCTCTGTGTGTAGGTAAGCTAAGGATAGCAGTTCATCTATGAGAGGAAACTCCGAAAATAAACACTTGCTGCCTTGCAGATGATCGTGGATGATCAAGGCTACGGGAGCACACGCAACAAGAAAAGCAGGCTGATGTCGGAGTCAATGAGCCTTCTACACATTGACACGCAGACTTATTTGTGTTGGAGTTCAGTCACGATTCTAATGTATGTGGCGTCCTGCCTGTAGATTCCTGCCTCGCAGTAGGGAGCCGGGCTCTCAACATCAATGGAGCCCACACAAGCGAGCTGGTGGTTCTTCTATCTCTGCCTGTGGAGCCAGGAGCAGGGACAAGAAAGTAAAAACTACTGGCCAACACTCCAATACCACAAGTCTAAAAAAAACTAACCAGTGAAATCTGCCCATGTGGAGTATTATGCTCTCTTTACCAAGAGCCCCCACAAGACACTGGGAAGAAAGCTATATAGAGAGTGGAGAGCTACCTGATCTGGAAACCACTGCGCAGTTCATCTCTATATATTCGTCTAGTCACCTGAACGCTCCAATATATAAAACAAATGAGAACCAAGAAGAAAAAAAAACAGGTAGCTTATCTGAAACGAACATTGACATAAATATTGTAATAATTACCTGCATAAAATTACTAGATTTTTATTAATATGTAAGAATAACTATGGCATTACAAGATTATTAATAACTATTACTTGTATCAATGAGTCACATTATCTTGAGTAATACATAAGTATTAGACTGGCAGGAAGAGAAAGAATTTATGGAAGTGTACTAGTCATTTGATTGTGTGGCTGCATTGTCATTGCAAACATAATATTCTTCAGTGTGGTCTTGAAGGCACGTCTAGGCGGACGATTTATCGTGGATTAAATAGTATGAGATTGTTTTTTTTTTTGTTTATTTTTGCACGTCAACAATTTAAAAAAAAATGAAAACTAATAACACTTCCATGTAGTCAATACATTGTTTTAACAATAAATAGAATCTAACATTTACAAATAACTAGTAACATAAAAAAAGAAGTTTAACAAGCTAAGTTTCTAACAAAGTGATTAAGTATTCGCAATAACTAATAACAAAATCTACCCGCCAAAATATTTTATCTTATATATTACAGACGTCAGTTGAAAAAAAAGAAGATAATTACATCTTACGCACTTCATGTGCCAATCTAGTCATGTATGATCTGAGTATTTCATCAGGTTTTGTTTTTCTATATTTTAAATTAAAAGTTTCATTCAGTATAACAACTTTACATTTTATTTTATTATTTTGTCCTGAAGTGCCTCTAAGTTTAGTGAGTTTACTTATGAAGTTACTCTAATTGACTTGGAATATTTCTTTTTTTTTTAAAAAAACTCACTACTCTATTATGTTTTTGTTCTAGACTCTTTATGTTTTCTTGAGTTTAGGGATCTAAAACCAAGAATAACTAGACTAACTAAAGTTAAAAAGCATTTTAGTTTTATGTTCTTGTTTGATTTGTAAAAACGTTTTTAATCCCCTGCCCTAAAGACTCCTGGTAAAGCCATGTTCAGGTCTACTCAAGGTTCTTTTATCTTAGAAAGCTAAGGAAATTTAACTTCGACAAAACAATAATTAAACTTTTTTATACAGCAACCATCAGCGTTCTAATTACAAATAAACAGCTACCATCTTTTGAAGAGCTTTCTCGTGAAATATGCCTTTCCAAAACACTCACCTTGCTTAAAGACAGCATACACCCATTAAACAATTATTACATAAGATCTGAGCGAAGTGGTCATTTCCTTTCCATTAGGACTTAATTTAAAAACTCCTTCATCCCACTTTCGGTCAGAGTGTTACAAGATCATCTTTTGTTATCGAGAAGTACATACAAGTCAAATTAATAAAGCGCTGGTTGTAAGTGTGTATATGTTTCGTCTGTGAATGATGTTCGTATTTTTAGCGGCCCCCGAAAGGGAAAAAGACGCTATTAGTTTTGTGTGTCCTGTCTGTCCGTCTGATCGTATGTCCGTCCGTCCGGTTTAGATCACAGAAATTAGAAGAGAATATGAAAATAGGACATCACAATAATTTACATCATTCAAAGTTCTGATGCAACGGCTATTTTTTTTTTCTTTTCAAAAAGCTGAAATTCTAATTTTCAAAAATCATTTATGCAAGCAGTTTTTTATAGAGAAAAACCATATTACAAAGTAGACATAATTTAAGACAATTAATAATATTGTAAAAAGATTTTGAATATTTTTTTTTATTTCAATATAGAGTACTAACTTTCCTACTACTAAATAAAGGGGAGACAATCATTTACCTAATATTAAACACAATATGCCAATGATTGTAGATTTATTGTCAATTTATTTTTCATATTTTAATTCTTAAGTTATATAACTTATGTTATACAAAGTACTATATTTACACACAAACAATGTTTATTAATTTTTAAAGAGAAAATTAATATAATTTAGTATGCAATATAAGTTGGACGTAATTTAAGATAATTAATAATGTTATAAACAGCATTTTCTTACGATTACCATACAATGCTACTTTTGATTCAGCCTCCACACTACTAACTTTCACAATACACAATATCAAAACTATTTCATTAACTAGGTCAATGGTGGGCAACCTTTTTCAACCGAGGGCCACATTAATAAAATTTGGGGACTAGGCGGGCCTATGAGCAATGAAAACATAGAGTTAGCAATTTCTTACACTAATTTTACGAATGATTTCGGTGACATCTATTTACATCCAACATTTTATCACTAATGTATAGTAGTACTTCATATAAAGTATATAACTGTTTACTCTTGTGCATAATGTTCCGGAACCATGGAACTAGCTTAATAGTTGTTTTTCTTGTGACTACTGTCAAATTACCTTCATCCAGGATCATCTGCAAGGCAGCAAGTGTTTATTTTCGGAGTTTCCCCTCATAGATGAACTGCTATCCTTAGCTTACCTACACAGGTTTAGAATTAAAGCTTTTTGCTATTATTTCCCTGGATTTCTGTAAACGTCCTAACCACTGGAATACTCCACCTCATCCTCCATGACAGCAAACCAGTTGGTCCTCGGCGGTTGGTATTCACAGCTAACCCTTATATCTAAGGGTCTTTCCCCTATCCGCCACATTGGGACGCGCTTGTTAGAAGGTGGTAACTCAACCATTTTTAGCGGCCCCCGTAAGGGGAAAAAGCCGCTATTAGGTTTGTGCAAAATGTCCGTCTGTCCGTCTGTCACACTCAGGGCACCGAAACTAGAAGAGATACGAAAAATATTTTTTCACCAGTAAATGCGGCTTGAAAAGTTTAGGTGCAACGGCTACTTATAGTTTTCTAAAAGCAAACCGTTTAATTTATAAAAATTATTATGCAAGCGATTTTTTAATAATAAAACACCAATTGTGAAGCAATTAGGTAAATGTAAGGGAGGAAATGTTACTATAAAAAATGCTCTTGGCATGTAGATATCACGCACATTTTTTAAAATGACTTTCTGTCTGTCTGTCCGTCTGTCCGACTGTCAGACTCAGAGTGCCAAAACTAGAAGAGATACGAAAAATATTATTTCACCATTAAATGCGGCTTGAAAAGTTTAGGTGCAACGGCTACTTTTAGTTTTCTAAAAGCAAACCGTTTAATTTATAAAATTAATTATGCAAGCGATTTTTTAATAAGAAAACACCAATTCTAAAACAATTACGTAAATGTAAGGGAGGAAATGTTACTATAAAAAATGCTTTGGACATGTAGATATCATGCACATTTTTTAAAATGAACTTTTAGCAGCGGCTTTCGTGTACTAGCGTAAAGCCCTGAAATGACATGATTCTAAACTAATTTCTTAAATTTTTAAAAAAATCAGATTTTTTTAAAAAATATTGTTTAGTGCCCCCATTAGAATAAAACAAGCATATTTTTTTGCGTTTTGTCTGTTGGTTGGTCTGTCCGTCACGGTTAGAAAAAAACACTAAAGGCTTTTGAAAATATGATTTAACCTTTACTGTTCTTTAAGAAATATTGCGATAGTTTAAGGATAGGAGCACACAGAAATTGAGCCAGGGACTTAGAAGGAACATACGAAACCTATTGCGAATAAGCGGATCTGACAGGGATCCGACTCCGACGGGGGCCGCCTCTGAGTTTGTGTATCACACAAACTCTCTTTGTAATCTTGTTTTTTTCATGATTACAGCATGCTCAGAACGCTTTGGTCCAATCTCATTTGTGGACCCGTGGGGGGAGGGGGTATCTAGGAGTTGGTTTTCCGCTCAGTAAACACAACTCTGCCCGAGTCGAGTGTCGAACCTCGAGCCCCCTTCTAGGTAGCCAAGCCAAGTTCAAGCGCACTAAGCTCCTTGGCCAAGCTTCCCACATACAAACAGCAAAAAAAAAAAAAAAAACTTTCACAAAGTTAAATTGTATACAATGTCACGTAGAAATTCGATCAGTGGTTTGTTTTCATACTGTGTTTCTACAGCTGCGAGACTCAAGTAAGAGGTACATTATTATTTAGTCGGGGAACCGTTTTTCTCTTCATTTGTATACTGCTTTATTTATTAACTCTAGTCTTTATATCTCATACCTATATATTTAGTTTTTTTTTTTGTTTTATTGCAAAGCTAAAATCAAATTACATCGTCTGTCTGGTCAAATCAGGGGCGTAGCTAGAAATTTCCCATCGTTCGTAGGTCCGGGGGGGGGGGGGACCCCCGCATTTTTTTTGAAATTTAATTTTAAAAAAAAAAAAAAAAAAACTCATTAGGAGCCCCCCTCAGTGGGGGCCAGGGGGGGGGGATTTTCAAAATCTTGCATTCTCCTCCCCCACCCTAGCTACGCCAGTGGGTCGAATCCTTTTACATCGTTGCATAAATATGTTTTGTCGATGTCAACATATGAATTAATAAAGAAAAATCAATTAGTTAATCAATGTCGTTATCAATTAACACATTTTGTAAACTACGGAGAATGCGAAAAACTTACGGAAATCAAAATTTTAAGACAGATATTGATCCTTTTTAACTTCGCCATATGCCGAACTCTTTCATATGCCGGTCCCAAGCCCGGAAAAAGGAGGAGGGTTGGGCGTAGGGCTAGCTACCCTACCCTGTAGAAAAAAACACTAGCTACAGAAACACCAAACAGCAAATCAACAGAAGTCACGGACCTGGGAGAGGATGGACCTCCAGCTGGAAGGTTTACATGGGGACAGTTGGAGAGACTCGCCCAGAACCGAGATGCCTTTAGAAAGCTGGTTGGCGCCTATGCCCCAGTAGGGACCACAGGCTGAGATGATGAGATGATGAGATGAGGATTGATCCTTTTAGCTTCAATTAGCAATGACGAATTTATTACCTGCAGTACTTAATAACATTATTAAGAGATGCCAACTGCATGATGCAAACTAAATTATTATTTTTATTTTAAATCTTGATTTCATTGTCCATCAGATGCTTCCATTGAGGTAATGCCATATAACCAATATGATAGTATTACATCATGTGCAAGTGGTCTTATTCTTGGTAAGGATAAATTAGTCGTTTATGGTAGAGTCACGTTGAGTGCTGTTTTTCAAGAAGGTTATATTACGATTATTATTCGACTAAACAGAGTAAGTTTATCTTATATTTTTTTTTTACTCTTACAATTATAAACCGGGTATAATTGAGAGTGTCTGTCACTGTGTGTGTGTGTTTATATGTTGACGGTGGGAGGAGCTTAGCGATTGGTTATGGATGATGCTACAGTGTTAGTTACGGGAGACAACTCAAGAAAGTAAGACTACAATTTCTGTTATTCCAGTTTATTAAAGCTTGTTAAAGAAATACTTATGTCGGACTCTCTATACAGTTAGTTCATTAATCATAAGTTAAGTTTTCTCTATTTTGTAAAATAAAATTATATTTAGTTTTGTACACATACGGAAGTTATTCAAGTAATTTCAAGTTTTACTACTTTTGCAACGTTAAGTTGTCTACCCACAACTTGATACCATAGGTCAGGGGTTCACAACCTGTGGGTCGCGACCCCTTGGGGTCAATTGACGATTTTCCAGGGGTCGCCTAAACCTTCGAAAAGATGGATTGTTATTGTCTATTCTTTTATCGCTGTATGTGTGTGTGTGTGGGGGGGGGGTCGCGGCAAAGTTGTGGATTGTAAAAAGGTGTCGCCGAGCTTAAAAGGTTGAGAACCGCTGCCATAGGTCAACGATCAGTAAGAATATCGAAGCCTGTTGTGGGTTGCCCCCACACTGTCACCGTATTATAAAAAGCCGATTTGTTTGTATTTATACATAACTATGTATGAAGCATTCTTTTATAATGTGTATAACCAGTCCCTATTGCTAGGAAATACCTGTAAAACTATTGGTAGTTTGACGTTGGTAAAGATAGCTAAAAAAATATATATTATTATTTTAGCCCATTATAAATTTCCTACATTCTGTATTACTTTCAAAAGTATTTGATTTAATCTGTGTCAGGGTTGACTTCCAAACCTCAGTTTGTTTGCCCGGGGCAATGACACTCAATATACTTAATCTTAATAATGCCTAACTAACAAAAAGTCAGTATAACATAAACTTTTTTAAAAAAATATATAGGCCCCTATATAGATATAAAAAGTAAAGTTCCCATTTCAGACCTTCTTGTCTATAGGGCAGAAGATGTAAAAGTCATCTGATTCTGTGGCCTACTGTTAACGAGGGTGTCATGTGGCCAGCACAACGACCAACCGCCTTTACTTTTCCCCAACTTATGTCAGGTACCCAATAGAGCTGGGTGGACTCAGAGGCGCCCAAAGATCCGAAATTAAAAATCCCAGTGTTCACCAGGATTAGAACCCCGGACCTCGGTTCGGAAGTCAAGCGCTTTACCGCTCAGCCACCGCGTCTCCATATAGATATAGATATATTTATTTATATTTCATATAATATTCAGTTAAATATTTAGCACCAAAGTCCGAATCAGAATCATTGTAACTACATCTTCAACACAACAAATGGTACAAAACTAGCCCAAGCTACAGTTCCATCACTAAGTACCTGTAGAGGCCCAAACAGACAATGTGTTTATAATATTTCTGTGTAAAAAAAAAAGTATGACATCTTGTCTATGTCCTCTTTCAGTCGTGAGGCGTCTATTGATCATCTCAAGTGAGATGAATGCCTTGGCATTAGCTGTGGTTTGAATGATGTACAAATGGTTTAAACACTCACCCTAATCAGTGGTAAACTAACAGTACAACAAGGAGCTGTTAGAAAAAAACCTTAACAATTGGATGTACACACATATGAATCGAAAATCATTCCAAACTTATGTCCTTTTAAAATTACTTAACTTAATCAATTTTCGCAGTAATATAATCCCAGCATTTTATCGATCAGTTGTTTTAAAAGTGTCTTATATTTATTCTGTAAAACTTTGATTAGAATAAAAAAAGGGAATCAATATTTTTTAACATTAAACATTTATCAATATCTTTATCCAGACTTTTATAATTTTGTGCGGAATGGATTTAAACACGTGCGTGAATTACCTCAATCAAGACTGTTACTGCTGGTTTATTGAAGATGGAAATATTTCATTTGCCATCAATATTACGGCGACAACATTATTAGATCAGAGTAAACTGTCTGCAAGATTGTGTACCAAAAATAAAGATGTCTGCCTAGAGAGTCAAGTAATAGAACTCCCTGCGATTTCACGTAAGTAATTTTCTGAGACACTTACTTTTATTAATGACATGATTAACTTTTTTGATGACATGATTCTTCTTCTTCTTCTTGAAACGGCTCTGGGAACTCAAGGCCAGCAAAAGTAAACAAGAGCTACTGTACAATGTTCTGTCTGGCGGGTGGATTACAATCGCGGCAAGCGGCCGCTTACACTAAGACTTACTTAGACTTAGGTCCTCCCTCGCCGTTCGGCGCATTGGGCGGCAAGCTGTCTCCATAAAGATCTGTCATTGGCAATGTCTGAAGCCTCCTCCCATCTGGTGTCCACTGTTCTGAGGTCCTCCATGAAGGTATGACGCCAACTTATACGAGGACGTCCCTGTTTGCGTTTTCCTCGTATTGGCCTCCATGTCATCGCAATTCTTGGTATGCGTAGTTCATTTTGTCGTAGAACATGTCCCGCAAACCTCATGCGACGTTCCGTCACAACCTCACTGAGTGTTCGATTCCCAGTTCGACATAGGATTTCCTTGTACACTAAGACCCACGCCATTTTCCTTTCCTATACCAAGGTAACCGTGCGAAACACGCCATTTATGTAACGGCCCCTTGAGGAACAGCGCCTGGATTGTGACAAGGTTGTGGGATCTTTTTTACAACTCCGCGCAGTGCAATGAGGATGCTCTCGCACCCCCTTAGGCACCCCCACGGGAGTCTTGTTGTGCTACCATTTAGCCTAATCGTTTCCTCCTACGATCGTTTCCACCCGGGCGCCACTATGAGGCAGGGTAGCATGTCCGGGGATGACATGATTAATTTTTTAAAATGTAGATTTTATGAAATGATTAACGAAACTAACACAACGAGGGAAAAATATCCAACTCTGTATTTTGTGGTATGCGCTCTGGTCTGGACTGTGTCTCTATGGTCCCGAGTTTGATACCCTCTCCATTTTCTCCTTACAACCATCGCCTGCATTCATGCGGGAGCTTCGGTCTAAGATATAAATATGCTAATCTGAAGGAACACCTGTCTTTTATTCTAATCATAATGGCTACAACTTTTGGATTATCAGATTATAATTAATGATATAAGCAATGAACAAATACAGTCAAGTATCAATTATCTCACCTGTGTCTATTACATGACTGAAAACCTTTCAAAAACCATTATCTCAATGCCGTTATAATTAAACAAATCTTGGTTTATCTAGTATTAAGTACATGTTGTTAGAAATAATTAATCATATCTCACAGCGTCTTTGGCACCGTTTAATATAGGATGTTAACACAAAAAAAAAAAAAAAAAAATCCAAAAAAAAAGGCTAATCAAAAGGGAGCAAACTCGTCCGTCCTTAAAATTATATGTACCAATAATTTACAAGTTATTTCCCATATTCGATATCAAACAAAACTATTAATTAACAATAATTAAATGGGTAAGTGAGTATTATTCTTTTTTGATTGATGTTTTGTTAGGTAAAATAAATAATAGTTTAAAGTATCAACTTGATCGGAGAAGGAGACTTTATTAACACATGATTAAGCACATTAGCACAATAAACATAGAGTTGAAGCTAGTTGCTAAAACAAGATGTGAGACATACATATATATCTAATACTCTATAGTTGAAGACCTCTAATCCCACTACAGATTAGATCTAATCATCTATCTAACTACTAACTGATACTACCTTTTTTCAATATATGGGACCACGCCTCCCAAATGATACATTACCCATTTATGTTCTATAACTTCGCTTAGTACATTATCGCTAGTCGGTATTGCCGTTTCCAGGGTCGCAGGTTCGGGGAAAAAAGTTTTTAAGAGAGAAAGTAGTGAATTAAATACTACGAAAAATATGGGACTCGCCGACCAAGGCCCGAACCCGCGACGCTGGAAACGGCAACACCGCCTAGCGTCAGCGACCAGGGGTCGGCAACCTTTTGAATCGGAAGAGCCAAAAATGACAATTTACGAAATTTCAAAGTTTCTAAAGAGCCACAACATTTTTTTCTTCCGAACATTTCGTTAAGAATATTTTAAACTGACGATGGTAGAGTGCTTTTAACAAGCTGCTGTTAAATATCTTGATTAACAAATTCATGCCCTTAGCTATTTCGTCCGGAACACAAAGCGCTTCTTGGTATATTATGCTGTGAAACGTAAAAATTTCATGGTTTAATTTTGCGCCAAAGAAACGTTTTTGCCTCTTTATTTGTTCCTGTCATACTTCTGGCTCCATCAGTTGCTATTGAAACAATTTATTTAAATCATTTTTAATGTCTTCAATGCATCTTCGCACGACATACGCTCTATCTTTTCCTCTGGTTTGTCACGAGAGCGGTAGCAATCCTAGAAGTTCTTCTTTTAGACCTTGGGAAGACATATATCTGACAAAAATGCCAACTTGTGCCGTGTCTTTTATTTCGTAAGACTCATATATCAAGTGATAAGGCAGAAGAAAATTGAATATCTTCCACCTGCAAATATGTTACATTTCAAGACATAGAGAGGGGTGCGCTGAAAAGCGAGTACAAGTGGCTGAGAGATAGAATCGAATCAGAACAATTTTAAAAAGTTTTTTTTCTCAATAAAATAGATAATATTTCGCATGGTACTAAAGAGCCACAGATTAACATTCAAATAGCCGCATGTGGCTCGCGAGTCGCAGGTTGCCGACCCCTGATATAGACCATCCGAATGTCCAAGGTTGGGGGGTGGGGTGGCTGTGGCTTGTGACCTTTGACCACTGGGGTGGTAATTTGTATATGGGCGGAGCGTATTTAGACCAGAAGAATGTTTTATTGGACATCGGTTCTATTGAAGTTGTGGGTGAATGGTTGCTGCGAGGTTTGGGGGTGGGTTGGCTGTGGCTTGTGACCACTGGGGTGGTAATTTGCATACGGGCGGAGTGTCTTTAGACCAGAAGAATGTTTTATTGGACATTCGGATGGTCTAGATCAGTGGTCTTCAACCTTATTTGGCCTACCGCCCCCTTTTTGTATTTTTTTCAATTAAAAATTCCGCCAGCGCCCCCCTCTAAAAAAAACACGTGAATCGTGAGAAGGCAAATATGAACAAAATATCATCAATTTATTAATTTTTATTATGCAATCAATAACACGTATCCTGCACAGGAGACTACCGCATGCCAAAGGCGATCTTCTTTGGCAAGCTTAGAGTAGGAGGAGTTACAGAGGTGCCCACCTCGTTAGCGCTATAAAGATCCACTCAGGCGCCATTTCACCCTCACTGGCATAGAGGAAAGTACCTAACAGCCTTCCCTAGCATCAGATGTCCTCTCTGAAAGAGGCAGCTGGAGAGTTGTCACAAAGAAACGTCATTATTGAAGACAGGGGCAAAAGATGGAAAGAAAACTTCGAAATATTATGCAAGTCGCAACTAGGTTTGCGTAGTTATGTGAAACACTGCACTTAGTCTTAATCTTCAGAATCGAAGGCATTGCCAATATTATCATTATAACAAAATTATGTCTAATAATTTGCAATGATTACACACAAAAATTAATGTCATTGTCATGACTTTCTTTCAAATCCTAAGAATAGACTCCTTTTAAATTGTTGAATATTAGGGCCTACTATTTTTACGTTTAATTGTAAACGTGTTTATATTTTTAGTTAAACATTATTATTGCTGAACTTACTACAAAGTGAAATTAAGCTAATGGGAACCCCGTGCCTCCTGCAGTCTGACAATATTAGAAATTTCAAGCTTTAAATTAGTCAAAGCAAGGCGAAGGTCTCATCTAGTGACTATATCCAGCCTATTTCTTTGCTTATTCATTAAGTTTGTTATGCACTAAATCTAGGTTAACCATGTATGTTGATGGAAAAGCTAAAACATAATTCCATTTTCGACCAAAGTTTTTGGGATTTTACTTAAACATTAAAATGCAGCCACATCTGTGTTGTGCCTCCTATGTTAGCATTCTTTTGACTGAAGACATAATTTTGTAAACCTATTTTTGAGTTTGAGTTTTGAGGCACACCTGCAACTCAATTTGAACATTGGTAACAGATGTTTCATAATTGTTATTTATATTTATTTTTTTTAATTTATTTATTTACATCCTAGAAGCGAATCGTAATTTCTTCATAGCGCATTTTTATGTGAATTGCAGATGTCGGTGTCTTTAGGCAGTAATTCATTTTTTAACAAACAAGTTACGTGAGATTGTAAACCTCTTAAAATAGATTTACATAAGACTTATCTTCGAGTCTGAAGATCAGTGATGAATGCAGTATTTCCCATGGCTGCACAGCCCTAACTGTGACCTACATATTGTGCCACACTCAGGGCAAGCATAACCATTGTCCGCAGGTGGTCGAAAACCAGAAAATTTCTCATAAACTACAACATGTTGCTCAATATTACTGGGCATTTGTATGATGCCAATTACTTTATAAGGTCTTAACATGACATTTTTGTTTTCGAAATACTGTTCAATTTCGATTAAGACAACATCTTATGACCTGTACATTCTAAGCGGCTATCACTATTAAACAGTTCACCTAGGCATAAAAAAATGACAAAAAAAACAAAAGAAAAACAAAAAAAAAACAGAGAATCTTTATGTACCAAACAACAACCAGTTTTGAGGCTTGGTTGAGATGCTTGACAAAATTGACCTAACCATATAAGAACTTCGACGAATTAAAACGCCGAGGCTCATGTCCAGTACCTCAGATATAGGATTCAAAACGAGATTATGGACCTGATAATTTATTTTCCCATCATCCTTGATTTCACGATTGATGTTAGCCACAAAGATGCCGTTTACATAGCATTTTGTGGACTTATTAGATTCAGAAGTTGAGCTGGAGAAAATTTCAAGTTTATGTAGTTTAAAGGTCAATAGTACAGTACTTACGTAAGGTGGTATGTTTAGTATTTAAAAAGGACTTCAGTGTGAGTGGCGGACGATCCTGTTAGCTTGACATGTTACGATATATCCACAATATCTAGTCTACACTTCCAGCGCAGGGCCCCGCATTTGACATTCACCTAGGGCCCCACGCACTGATAAGGCCGCCTCTGACAACAATGTAAGAGCCTAACATCTAACATCTTTTTCATTATTTGTTTATTTTTTTATCTAGTGACTATTCACTAAAACTCTTTGCAATATTCCATTTCATAACACTCTGTCAATGTTTTGTTGAAAAAAAGATTAAATTATTCTATTTGAATGTTAGCTTTAACGTTTTTCTTAATTAACATTTACATATCAAATATTAACATATGTTGTTATAAGAGACTTTAATCTAAAAGACGTATTATCTACTTTGTTTAACAAATCATGAACGTTTATGCGCTCAAGATCTAAGTAAACTAGATACCCTTCGATTTCAGCAGAAGAGTAAGAATTTTAAAATAGAAAATGGGATTCCCAAACTTAGATTCTAAAGTTAAATCAGAAGCAATCTAATTAGGCCTATACTTTGTGTATATTTAGTTTGCTAGCTTTAATTTTCATGAATCGTTTTATTTGTTTTGTTTCAGTGCACCTTTATTTTCTTCTTTCCCCCTTTATACTCAGCCCCCCCTTACCGCCCCTTTTTGTGCCCAGCGCCCCCCTACCGCCCCTTTGGCTCCCAGCGCCCCCCAAAATATCGAAAACGCCCCCACGGGGGCGATATCGCCCCCGTTGAAGAACACTGGTCTAGATGCTAACTTTGCTTAGTGCATTATCGCTAGGCGGTGTTGCCGCTTCGCAGCTTCTCGCCTTTTCGTAGCATTTAATTCACTACATTCTCTCTTAAAAACGTTGTCCCCTGTGCTGCTATTCATTTATGTTCTATATATGTATGTCTCACAGGATGGCTGCCTGGTCGAGCGGTTTGCACGCTGGACTGTCGTATCGATTTATCGATGGTCCCGGGTTCAAACCCTGCCCGCTCTCCTCCCCCGTCGTCCTGCGGGAGGTTTGGACTAGGAAATAACTATCTTCAACTCTGAAGGAATTTCCGAAACATGTAAAACATTTTACAAAACAAACAAACATGATTAAGCACAGAACGTAATTAATCTTCTTTTTTGATGAACGTCTGTATAAGATAAGATTATGCTTTCAAATAATTAAATATAAATCAAATTAGTGCTATTTTAATTTAATTTTATTAATTATAATTCAAAAAGTATATAGTCTGTTAATATAATATTTTTTTTTTTAAAATAGAAAACTGTTCGAGTTTGTTGCTTGAAAATTGTACAACTTTGGTAGAAGACGGTGAAACTGTGACATGCAAATGTACTACGTCGCTCTCGACATCCAACAAATATGCTATCTCCTGGAACACAAGTCAGCAGCAACAAAATCTCAAGGCGTCTGCTACAATTTCATTTATCGCTAGGAGACCCCAACAAGGTGCAAAAGCATGACTTTTTATACTTTCTATCAGCCAGAAAATACAATGGAGGAATGGCGGTTGAGTGGTATTGGCTACCGAGGTCCCAGATTCGAATCTTGTTGAAGACTTTTTTTTTTATTTCGCAAGTCTTAAATCACCCTCATCTTATGGGTTGGTAGTTGTCCTGGCGACATAACACCCTCGTAACTGTCGGCCATAAAAACATATGATTTCACCACCTCTTGTATAGATCTCAAGATCTGAAAGGGGAATTTTATTTGACTATAACAAACAATTACAAATTATGGTTTCAATTTTATTTTATTAAATGGATTGACGAAATTATCACATGCCTACATTGCCTATAATCCCCATATTAATGAAGTGTAGAATTTGGGCTCGTAAGTATTCGCTGGCTATGATGGAAAACTCTGCATTTAAACGTCTACCGCCTTGCGGCAATATCATAACATGGGAAAAAAATCGGGAGTCCACTTTGGGGGAAAATCAGAAGCTTGCGACCTTTAAGCAGCTTGAAGCACACAGTAGTGAAGCTGGCAGACAGTGGCGTAGCTAGGGAGGGGGGGAATAAGAAAAGTCCCCCCCCCCCCCGGGATGAGTGGTTTTTTTACATTGTAAATTTAATATTAAGCAACTGCAGGTGCCCCCGAAGAGGTCAAGCCCTCCCCCGGGCCTCTAAACGATGGGAAATTTCTAGCTACGCCCCTGCTGGCAGAGTCTGCGAAGCTGCTGAACCCAAGCTGTCTTGGCATTAGACTTAGATCCAACAGTTAGGTGGGGATGGAGTTCTGATCATATCCAATTCCCAGGCTTTCAATTTGTTTTCCAAGAGATGAGCGTGGTATATTTCCTGAATAGACAACTGTGTACCTTTGATAAATGCAATATCTAATATATACATTATTTATTTATTCTCCAGAATTAACCTGCGTAGCTAAAGCTTTTCAGGGAACGGAGCATTTGGCTTTAGTTTTTGAACCGTTCGTTGTATGTAAGTCTTGTTTAAACAACATTTACCGTCTAATTATACTATACTATAGATGCGTTGCGGGTGAGTGGTTAAGAACTTGGCTATCGAACCAATGGGATTTGGGGTTCGAATCTCAGTGAAGACTGAGTCCACCCAAACTAACTCGTTATCTGATTTTTACTTTGGGAAAGGAAAGTAGGTTGCTCGTTGAGCTGGCCCCAGCTACACAGCTAATGAGCTATCATATGGCCAGCACAACGACCTACAGCCTTTACTTTCAACTAATTAAAATCATATAAATAATTAGAGTCTTTGATTTTTGTTGTCATTTTGTTTTCGAAAAAATATAAGATATCATTTTTTTAACCACTATAATATCAGAACTCGATACTTGACCTCAGCTTTAGAAATGTGACATTTCAAGTGACAACTCTTTCACTTACAGCTAAAATTCATAACGTTTCATGTGACACAACTCTCCATGAGGATGGATCAGCAACTATTAGCTGCACTACAGGAAGAGTTTACCCAAGAGCCAAGTGTAAATTCTTTCAATACGCAGATAGTGTAAGTTTTATAATACATTAATAAAAAAAAAACAATCTAATTAACCAAACTAATTAATTTTGTTTATATATATTGTAATAACTTCTAAAGTAGGCAACTCAACGAAAGGCAGTTGACAACAATTAATTAGGCGTTTATTTACACTACAAAACTAACAGGCATGGACTCCAGCTATCAAGTCCCAGAATGTCCTACTTGCCACTAAACTACCACTGCAGACCACCGACACATTCCCAGTGCCGCCCCTGGTCCTCCACACAGTTCGTAGCACAAATACGTTCTCGAATCAAGACAATAACACTGCAGCCGGATCTCTCACAATTGTCTTTCCTGTCTCTGTTCACTAGTGCGCTCGGGCGCACCACAAGCACTGGTGTAAGGCAGGGTTACAACAATATATATAGTAAAAGTACTAAGCGAAAGGAAGATAAATCTTGCTATATTGAGAGATATGGCATTGATTATAGGGTCCTCACGCTTCTCTCTATATAAGTATATTTTTTTAAATATAAATTTTAAAAAAAATAGCTTGTTATTAATTTGCAATTATTGTAAGCTTTAAAAGTCGCTTTGACATTGATTAGTTTACATCACCAATAGCCAATAATAATCTCTTTATTGAGAATGCGTGGGAAGCCTGGTCGAGAGGCTAAGTGCTGCTTGAGCTTGGCCTGGCTTGGCTACCTAGAAGGGGCTCGAGGTTCGACACCTGACTTGGGCAGAGTTGTGTTTACTGAGCGCCCAAAGGCAGCACGGGAAACCAACTCCTAGATACCCCTTCCCCCCACTGGTCCACTAATGAGATTGGACCATAGTGCTCTGAACATGCTATAAGCATGAAAGTAACGCTATATAAAAGCTATAAAAATGATAATGTGATATTAAATATTACGTTCTGTTTATTATTGTTTGTTTCGATTCTACTTTCTAGTTTTTCATAAACACCTGGCTTTCATGTTTTTATTAAAAGTCATTTTTATTTTATTCTTTATATTTTGTTTCTTTGCTTTACAGAAACTCAGAATACAATTAGTGAATGTTAGTTATAAGCATACAATTGTTTCAAGACATCCTGTCTACTATAAGACTCAGTGTGGCATTCATTTAAAGGACGCATACCTTGACGCAAACGCGTTGAACGTCACTGCATACTTATACCCAGAGCATGTCAATATAACGCATACAAGTAGGTTCGCTGTAAGACGAATTGTCAGTGTTAACGTCACTAAAGGTTGGTTGACACATTTAACAATTTGGTTTCTTTCTTTCTTTTTTGATAATTGATTTGTGTGTGTGTGTGTGTGTTATTGTTAATAAGTACTTACTGGATTAAGGTGTTTATTTTCTTGTATTACGATATTTCTTTGTCGTTTGTGAGATTTTTTTTACCAATGAGCTCTCTCTTGTTCTATTCACTCTCTCTCTCTCGCTCTTTCTCCCTATTTCTCTCTTCCTCTCTCTCTCTCTCTTTATATCCCTCTCTCTCCCTCTCTCTTATTGTATTTTTCTCTCTTCATCTATCTCTTCCTCTCGTTCTTTCTCTATCTCTCTTTCATTCTCTTTCTCTCTCTCTTTATTAATCTCTCTCTTTCTCTCAGTTACTATACTCTTTCTCTCTTTTTCTCTCTCATTATCTCTCTCTCCAACTCTCTCTCTCTTTCTATCTCTCTTTCTTTCTCTCTCTCTTTTGTTATACTCTATTTGAGTTTCTCTCATTTTTTTTCTATCTAAAAACTTTTTTATTCAAGTTTTTCCTGTCAATTTGTCTTTACATTCTTACAAAAATCTTTATATTGAATATATTGAAGTCACTTCACACATCCAACCCAACATACAGAATCTACCACATACAATGTTCCCTTCGATACACGATGTCCACTGAAAAGCACGAAATATAATGTCTGCGATTTATTGGGCAGCTAATATTTTAATTTATAAAACTTCAAATAAGTTGATTAGCTTCTTAGCTTTCATTAGAATTATTAGAATTAAGAGACATTGAGACGAATGAAAAAAACTTTAATATCTTTAAACAAATCTAATTTACAATAAAACACATCTTTACACTCCGGCATCCTGAAGTAGTCTGGCGTACCCAATACAGCTTAAGACAGTTCCACTTATCTTGCACCATTCACCCTGCATTCACCAACCAAAACCAATCGTTAACTTCTTCTCTCTTCTTACCATCACAAATGAAACACGAACACTAAAAATCCCGAAATTAAAAATGTTATGCTTAACTGAGATTCGAACTCAAAAACCCCTTGTCTGTAAGCCAAGCGCGTTACCGCTAAGCCGCCACGCCCCCATGGTAACTCAGATAATATCGAACTAGCTCGTGGAGAACATTGTTATGTTGTTTTTCAGTCTTGGAGTGCGAGTTCGTCCTAGACTAATCTTAAGCACAAGTTTTGTGTTGGTTAGAACAATCCAGATTCGATTAGTTAAGAATCTTTACAGACTTACAGTGGTGCTTCTTCTTATTTGAGGAAGTCAAGCTTGTGTTTTCAAAAGTTATGAACTTCATTTCAGGTAAGCAAGTTATTAGTTTATTAGTTGGGGTCACTATTTCAAATGTTTTAAGGTCGCGTTGACTTTACTACTATTTTCTTCTTAATTTTAGGTATTACACAATCTGAGGATCAAAATGACTACACAATCTTAGGATCAACATGACTGTACAATCACAGGATCAACATGATTACACAATCTTAGAATCGACGTGGCTACACAATCATAGAATCAACATGACTACACAATCTTAGGGTCTTTTGTTCCCCTGGCAATCAATTTATTAAATAGAAACATTATAATTTAAACTTTTCACATGTAAATTATAAATGAATCTTGTGTGAATGTACTTTTAGGTTTTCTATAGTTATAATGTTTTGTTTAGTGCAGGGGTGGGCAAATTACGACGCAGGCCACATGCGGCCCGCCGAAGTGTTTTATGCGGCCCGCGAAGACCTAAATAAATCATTCTAAATATCTATGGAAATTATTGAAAATTTTGGTTTTTATCACTTGTAATAAAGAGATCAAAGAAACATTGTCTCTTATTGTTTGTCTATAGAGTTTAAAAAAAAAACGAAGATTATATTTAATAACAATACAATATAAATTCAGTAAAAGACATAAGCCCTGGCCAGTATTTATTCAATGCTATGGAGAACTGTGTTGAAAGAGTTGGGTTGGCTTGTACAAGATGGCAAGGGTAACAACTGATGGAGCTTTGACTGAGAAAACAACCTTTTTAATAAAATAAAGAAAATATTCCAACCATAAGCTAGTAACTGGAAATCTTACAGAAAGCTACATTAAAATTTCAGAAAAGTGTGGATCATTTACGGTTCAATCAGCATTAAACTTAGGGGGGTCGTACTAGGGCTAGGCTTAGTCAAAGTATGCAGTTCCTAAGGTCCAAGACTGTTAAAGGGCACGCCTAATGAGGGTCCGCTGGTATAACAGAAAAGGAATAGCGAAACTGGTACTCAATGTAATTAATCGAAGTACACTAGGTCCTTAATAAATTGCATAATTTTAGTTTTTCTCATTTATTTTGTACATTCTTATATTATTCGCAGCCACCAAAGTCAGTTCACCTATGGCGTCCAATTATCCAAGGCCGGTCCTGACTGGCAGTTCCGAAAAGTATGTGAAGAGTTGGAATTCAAACATTCTGATGTTCGGTAACACAGTTGTATTCGCTGGCCAATCATTAGATCAATATGGAATCTCAAGGAATAAATTGTTAGGTTCCTTGGTGGACATTGACTGTGACCCTTTCCTAATATCTCTAATGAAGAGTTGAAGACAGACTTCATGTTTATCATCGGAAGCATTGTAATTTGTTGTTTGCACATGAAATGCATGTGTATCTTTTCATGTTTATCATCGGAAGCATTGTAATTTGTTGTTTGCACATGAA
>JADKLZ010071522.1:1971764-1981777 GCA_021533235.1 Biomphalaria straminea | reverse complement strand
GCTATGCAGCCCCAGCCGTGACCTACATATTTTGCCACATCCAGAGCAAGCAAAACCATTGTCCGCAGGTGGTCGATTTAGATTATCTTTTCGTCGTCTGCGTTTGTCCTCGGCAGCAGATTTTCTGTTGGTCTCAAATGTTTATCCCGCGGCCTTCGTGAGTGACCTCACACACACATTATAAAGTCGCCTGCTGGAATGTCCGCACGATGCTGCAGACAGAACCTGATGTCTGCTGCCGAAGAAGGACGTAGACGGAAAAAAGAAAATCTAAATCAACCACCGGAGGACAATGGCTATCCATGCGCATGCAGTTGCAAAGTATGTAGGTCGCAGTTGGGGATGCGTAGCCTCGTGAAATACTGCATTGCTAATTACTCTTCGGACTGGAAGACAAGCCTTATAGTGCTATATAGTGTGCTATATAATTAGGGTCATTTTAAGCTAATGATCCCTAGTGGAGAACGTTATGATATGTGATTATGAAGATTCAAAACAATGATTGACCTGCCGGATGTTTAACGTAAACCAAAGTGATAAAAAATCTGACATTAAAGATTCAACAGATCATTAAATAGGAGAAACGCGACAACTAGTGGATGTATAGGAGGAATAATACGGGCCATTGTGTAGCAGGTTAACAAGAGATTTTATCGTTAGGAATTCATTGGAGAGGTCCACACCTAAAATCACCACGAGGTGCCGGTCTAAAACTGGTAAAGAAACGTACGTTGAAAAGACTCGCAGTCCCCATTTCTAGATACGCCCTTGTATGTTAGTAAAAAGAAACCAACAGAATCTGAAAAAAAAACTAGATAAATAGTTACTGACAGAGAATCTCAGCAGAACATTTCCGACCTATGGTCTAGTTTTGTATCAGGTGTGAAAGAAACCTACTCTTGAAATAGTCTCTAGTGTTTGACATTTCAGTTACATGTGAAGGTGTAGACTACTGCCGTAGACAAAAGCCATTTTGCTTAAGTACAATTTATAAGTTCCATTTTAGACGTCCAACGATACAAAGGTCGATTGTGATTTTGTGTTGAGTGTATTCAGGGCCAGCTTTGAGCAGATATTACCGATCGTTCTAAAGTGTACACCTCGCTTGGGAGGGGCCAGCATTTTACATTTAGCATATCATTATCAACCGATTGCTCCAAAATTAGGCCTCGCGCTAAGAAAGGCCCCCGCAATTTTCATTTAGCATATCATTATTAGTTTAAAGACGTAGGACCTAAAGGGTTAACATATTTAGTGTATCGTGCGATTGACGTAAATCTAACCCACTGGCACCTATTGCGTTTGAGTTGCTTTCTATGCATGTTGTATATTAACTCCTTCTCTCCTAACTAACGTTACCAGCGTTGATTCCATTAGAGTGTGGTAAATAATTACGGAGAGAAATAGTTAAATATTGATATAATATAATGATCTAATTAATATTGGTAGTTATTGTATACAAATATAGAAGAGAGGGCCTCGAAAGCATCCATAAAATTGGGCCCTACAATTTATATTTGACTTTCCTAAAAATATATGTAAAGGCTACTTTCGCTCTTTGGAAATGGAAATTATTGTGTTTTGAAATTTAAGTATGCACAATGCTTAAGTTTAAACGAAAACAACAACATTGAAAACTGAATACATTGCTAAATCAGAATCTCTTTTTGTTTTGAAACAGTTATTAAAGTAATAAACTATGTATGTCAAGATTCTTGACACTCTTATTAAATACGCCATTAAAATAAAGCTTCAAATGAAAATTTTTACTGGACTTTCAAAGTCTAGGTAGTCACTTACCTAAATATATACTACACAACGTCTCATGAACTGGAGTGCCCAGGCAGAAGCGCTTTCTGAACCGCCATGTTAAATTCGTGTCCTCACCAAAGGGCTTAGAAAACAGTAAAACATCAGAACCATGTGCTATCGATCTGTTAGACGACTCTTCCAGGACTTCCAGACTACACGGCGAGGGCCAATCGATCTCACACTTGTATTGGATCACAACCTTGGAGCCGTTGACATTTGCTCTACACTGATTCTCATTCATGAGTACATTGTTTATAGTCAAACTGCTCCAGATTTGACTAGGATCTGGAGAATAAACGTTAAGAAAATCAGTAGGGGAAGATCTTTGTACACTAGGATGGTTCCTTAGAATTTAAGTAGTGTTTTTTTAAATACTTTAACATAAAGCGTTTTAAAACATTAAAAAGAGGTCCCCATTACAGATAGCTAAAGTATAGGTGTACCCGAAATTCGGTTCAGAATCCAGGCGCTTTAACATTTAGTGATCACGTTCCCACTGATAATGATTAGATTTTAGATGTATTTATAATACTAAGAGAATACATAATGAATTTTGAAACAGTCATGGGCCATCTACTTACTAGAATCAATCATAATTTCATTGCCAATCTAAACTAAATGTATATCTTTTATGAAGCCTGACTTTTACAAAGTTTATATTCTCACTCTGTCTGTCTGGTAAAAAGTTTGTACTCGTCATATTTCCCAAACCCAGTCTCGGATCAAATTGAAACTTTGTACAAGAAAGAACAAGAATGAAAATTAACAAAATCTGTCTTTTAATTGATAGTAGTTATATATTTTGTTTGATATCAACAAGAAAATTAATCCTTTAGTATTCACCAATATGTAGGGCGCGGTGGCTGAGCGGTAAAGCGCTTGTCTTCCGTACTGGAGGTCCGGGTTCGAATCCTGGGATTTTTATTTCGGGATTTTCGGGCGCCCTTGAGTTCACCCAGCTCTAATGGGTACCTGACATTAGTTGGGGAAAATAATTAGATGACCTTTACATCATCTGCCCTATAGACCACAAGATCTGAAAGGGGAACTTTACTTTTTACTTTTGTTCACGAATATGATTAAATATGTAGGGTTTAGTCTCCTTAGATATTTTTTTTTCTGCTATATAATTTGTCTAAAAAAAATGTAGAGATTAAGTAAAGGTCATCTGTATGTGTGGCTTATGGTTAACGAGGGTGTCATGTGGCCAGCACAACGAACAGCCGCCTTTACTTCTCATCAACTAATGTCAGGTACCCATTAGAGGTGTCCAAAGATACCGAAATTAAAAATCCCAGCCTTCACCAAAATTCGAACTATGGGCCTTGTTTGGAAGCTAAGGGCTTAACCTCTAAGCCACCGAGCCTCCATATTAATTCTCTGGTCAACTTGATATTTTAAACAATTATTAAATGTACCTAACAAAACATCAATCAATAAACAAATAACCAATTAGTCAATTAAATACTTTGTTAGATATCGAATTAGGGAAATAATTTCTACATTATTGAGAGACATAATCCATAATCTTGAAGTTGCAGAAAAGTCACAAATGAAAATGTATTGAAATACTAATATGCTTAACACTTTAAGATAGAAATTTTGTTTGGACGATGGTTCTAGGTCGGTACTGATGTTTACCGTATATAGAAGGCATGGTTATGTTGTTGCTGTGGAGAACTGATAAGTTTGTCAGCATCGCTGATACTCTGAGTTGACCTCGACTGTAGATATCGTCTGCTGTGGTATTTAATACAAGCAGGTAAAGATGACGGACATTTGTGCTTACACAATAGCACTCTCTGTCTGAATAGACGTCTTTACACATCAAGGGTACTTTTATAAAACAGATCTGTGGAGTTCATTAAAGTGAAATATAAAAAAAAATCCTTAAAAAAAACGTATATAAGGAGAAGAACTTCGCACTTAATTAAGGCTTTTTTTTTTAATAAGGTAGAAGTTATTTCCCCTTTTCGATATCAAAATAAAAATTAATTGTCAATAACAAATTGAATTATTGGTTAAATTTATAATTAATTCAGCCTTTGATAGATACAATAAATAGTTGATTAAAGATTCCACTTGACCCGAGAGTAGAAGTTGGAGAAGTGAAGTGCACAAGTATTTAGGACACAAAACCTGACATATTTAACTATATCAGAAAATACCGAAGTATTAATTTCCCTTAATGCACTTAATGGTATTAAGCAACATAATTAATAAGCAGTACTTAATGGACGAATGGCAAATTTTTATTTTAAATTACTCCTGTATTGTCTACGACAATATATAATTGTAAAAAGTTTCAACTTGATCCGATAATTGGTGAGAGAAATAACGTATTGAAACGTTTTCCAAGCCATAGAGAAAAAACAACGTTGATATAAGATTTGCAATCTGCTATATTGGAAAGAAACGTCATGAAAGTCCTGAATTTTGTGTTCCCTTTTCTTTCTGTGCACACACACAAACACAAACAGACAAACACAAACACACAGACATAACACACAAACACACAGACTGTGACAGACATAACACACAGACACAGACACTAACCTTTTTAAAAAATGTACTGGAAGACTTTCTCACTTCATAAGCTACAGATCTCAGAGTGCCATTAAACACCGCTAGATTTATACGCGTTTTGTAGACCATCTTGTCCAGTAGGGTGATGAGACCCTTTCGGCATGACGTCACACTGTCTCGCTCAGAAAACTCTTGTAAGGTCACGCCATTTGCAGCAGTAACGTTACCTGGGATATAATATATAATATATTAAGAATAGTAAGGCTTGTCGAGTCCGAAGATAAACGAGGAATGCAGTATTTCCCGTATTTCGGCAGGACACGTCTGCAGAATGGAAGAATCACAGCATCCCTAAGAGACTCTTGTATGGCCAACTAAGCGAAGGAAAGCGTTCAGCATAAACCCAGCAACCTGGGAGACAGAGGCACATGACAGAGCATCATGACGTCGCGCTGTGAAGACTGGTACACAGGTTGCTGGGAAAAAGAGAACAGCGCTGGCAGGAGAAAAACGCCAGAGAAGAAAAGCAAGGCCAATGACTCTAGCCCCAGCTGGAATAACCTGCCCAGTGTGCACCCGAACATTCCGGGCTCACATAGGTCTCACCAGCCACATGAAGAGGCACAAAACCCCAGTGCAAAGACCTCAGTCCCCTGGATGAGGTCATCATCTAACCACGATAGATGAACTACATTTCTCGTGGCTACATAGAGGTCGTTGAGCCCAGTCAATGAATATTAGGACCAGGGACGGACTGGGTATTAAAATCGGCCCGGGCATTTCTGTACTAATCGGCCCTTAAATTGTACATTATATGACGGATATCCATTTTGAGGTCTATCTGTCCTCAAAATCATTAAGTTAAGTTTTGATAATGTATCGATAACTGAATGCATGCATACAATGAACTCTGTATCTTTAATAGAAATATAGAAGGCCTTATGTTGCTTTATACTATATACTTTATACCATTATACTATAGAGTCTGTGAAAGATTAAAAAAGAGAACAATATAATATTATTAATATTTAAAGTTTAATACGTTATATAATGGTTTTCATGAGGTGACCTACCGGCCAAATGTGTGTACCGGCCCATCGGGCATTTGCCCAATCGCCCATTTAGTCAGTCCGCCATGATTAGGAACTTAAAGGAGTCCTAGTAAAAAAGGGGTGGAAATGTTTTATGTAAGAGTTAATATTATCAAATTACTTCACCCAATTCTTGTAGAAGTAAACCTGTATTGAATTTAATCATTTTAATGACTTATACTTGTACAAATTGTTAAATAATATACGCAATGCAAATGTCACGGTACATACATGAAACTTAATTTGACTTTTTGTCACACTCAATCTACAGGAGTGTGGCCCATTCTTGAACCCGGTTACATCAATACCTTAGTATGATGTCATAATCGTATTGAATCTATATAAGCGGGGAAATTAATATTGAGTACTTGATTAGATTAAATATGTGTGTACAATGATTTGCATAAAAATGCAAAGCATTCGGCAATGCACTACAGCGAGGTATAGAAATTGGGTTACGTTTGGTGGGTCATGTGTGTGTGAGTGTGTATACTAGATAACCTTAAGGTCCTGGAGTTGACCAGTGTGACACCATTTTTACTTCAATTAGTATTGTGGATAAACATGTTTTGTTAGATAGTCGTTGTTTGTAGATAAAATAATGAGTAATGTACTAATCAATAAGCAGAGTGTAAATGTGTACTAGAAAATGTTCTTTTTGAATATACATGAGTGAATTTGTACATTTGAGAGGCTACTGTAAGCCTAGATACTATATAATTATAGGCTACTGGTCATAAAAGGACCAAATTTAGACTTAATGAGTATCTAAGCTATTTCAGATAAGAGGTGTCGGGAAATCAACATAAGGCCTCTTTCTTAAAAAAATATTTAAAATATACCTGGAACTATTTCGTGGACCCCCAGGCAAGTGCAAGCCATAAGCTTAAGCCTGCAAGACCTAAAGGTAAATCAGTCACGGTGGTCAAAGTAAGATTTACGTTTTAAAGGCTTAAACAAGTAAGAGTTCTCTTTGCTGATCAAGAATTTAAAAAATGGACTCAATGGATAACAAATAAATATATTGATTGATAAACGTCTAGTATAAACGATTTAATTTAAATTATCTATGGAATAACGCGCTTTCCAACATCTGTATGTTTATGCCCTACTAATATAGGCCTAAGTCTATGACTTTCATTTTCAATTGTGTATGAGTCGTTCTAAATGCATAGGTGTGTAGGAACTCTTAGAAGAAACAATAGATTCTTATAGGCTATCTATTTGAAAGTCAGTTCAAGATTTAGATCTAATCACATAAATAATATCTACAGTCTGCTTAGTGTTAATAAGTAGGCAGTAACCATATAAAGACGTTAAAATATATGATCACTTAACATATCTCGCACTAAGACAATAGAGCTTATTCTTCGGCATAACCTTAAAACAATGTTTACCTATTGCGTCGAAATCAATGGCTCTCACTTTCTTAGAGACTACCGTATACAGTCATTCATAATCACACACTTACAGCTAATCAATTACATTACCTTTATGGAGAAAAATAAGGTACGATAAATAAGCCAATAGTGCTCCCGTAAGCGAGGAATTATGCACCATTCTTTTTTTATTCTTAATTAAACACGCTGCTAAATATAGATCTAGGTGTGTTGTAGGTCTGTGACATCTGCACAGGGGAGCTCACACAGCAGGTATCAGATGCTGGTCTGCGTCGCAGAGTTGTCTCCCTTCGCTTTGTAGGCGAGGAATAAATTTGTAACAATTGAATTCTCGGGAAGGACGATAAATCTTCCATTTTGATCGAAAATGTTGTTTTGGATGGATTACTTCTCTTTGTCTGAAATTTATTTATTTATTTTTTTTTTTTTAGGAAACCTCAGCTTTTTAACTTTTGGACATCAGTTGTCGAGCTGTTTACATCCTAGGGATCCTTGGGCTTTTGCCTCTTTTCTTTGCCTCTTTTTTGGGCTCTGCCCAGGGGCGTAGCTAGGGGTTCGGGGGCCCGGGGGGACCGACCTCTTTGGGGGCCCCTTGCATTTTGACTTTGGATATATGACATGATATAATGTACGCAAAAAATATATATGACCAAGATCAAATTGATTCAGTATATCAGTAAATTTGACCAAAACAATTAATCATTAAGGCTCTTTTAATGAATAATACCGTTGTTTATTAGCAAAATAATGCACAAGTGATAAATCTCGATTCATATCGCTTCATGTGGTGCATTCTGTTCAGCAAGGACATCTATAACATCATCTACATCAGGGGTGGGCAACCTTTTTCAACCCATGGCCGCATTTATACAATTTAGGGATTAGGCGGGCCGCATATATATCATATGAATGGCAAAGTGAATTTGGTGGTTCCGAAAAAAATAGAAAAATACAAAATAAAGTGAAGAAGCTAAAATTATATAATTTATTAAAGACCTAGTGTACTTCGAACAATAACATTGAGTACAAGTTTCACTATTCCTTCTCTATAATTACTCAGTGCATGTTCCCCAACAATTACATACCTTGGCAGCTGCTTACATTACCTAAGCCTAAGGACAGCCCTGTGAATCTTTTTAACTCTTTTATGTGTGTTTCCTCTTCATTCGCTCGAATTCAATGTAGCTTTGTGTAAAGTTTGCAGTTACTAAATTATGGTTGGTATATTTATTTTGTTTTTACTAAAAAGGTTTTTCTCAGTCAAAGCTCCATCAGTTGTTACCCTTGCCATCATTACAAGCCAACCCAACTCTTTCAACACATTTCTTCATAGCATTGAATAAATAAATACTGGCCTGGGCTTATATGTTTTATTGAATTTATGGAAATACTGCTTTTAAATATAATCTTCGTTTTCTTTAAACTTTTTAAAAGGAAGTTTAGAGACGTTTCTTTAGCCTCATTATTCTAAGTGATATCAAAAGTTTCAATAATTTCTCTATATAGTTACCATTATTTATTTTTAATGTACTTGCATTTTTAATATGTGTAATGTGTGGGCACACTTGATTTAGTTAGGTTTTCGCGGGCCACATAAAACACTTCGGCGGTCCGCATGTGGCCTGTGGGTCGTAATTTGCCCACCCCTGATCTACATCGATACTTTCTAGTATTTGTGACTTCACTGACATTAAAGCCATGATAAGCCTTTCTTGCGTCATTGTGCTCATGGGATAGTTTTTTTTTTAGAATGACGCAATGGTAGTGGCCTGATTTAGTGGTACGGTATTCAGAGGATGTTGCAAAGGTTTGAACCTTTTTGGTGATTGTATTACTAGTTTGTTGGTGAAAAGTGCTCGTGCATCAGTGACATTATTGAAAAAGCGATTTGCCATTTATTTCACTAATAAAAAATATGCTATGATTGTGAAATTTCCTCTGACGAAAAGACGTACATTTGTTGTTGTTTTTATTCATTTTCCCAACTTTGCAATTCACTCTTTTATCACTCTATAACAACGATTTTTTTTATTTCGAAAAGCCTTTTTCCATTTGATTGCGGATAGATGAATAGAGGGGTAAAAAACTCGAGTGTGAAGTTAATTCTGAAATTACAGAATTAAAGAAGCCAAACCCGAATAATGGACAATTCTAGCATTGTTAAGAATAACTATTGGATCTGTTATACTCGTTGCTGTAAATTCTGCTTCAAGGTTAATTAGCGTAGCCTTAAAATACTCGCCATTTAAATCTATTATTAGTAAATGTAACAAGATACCTGGAATTCCCTGTATACAGGGGCGGACTTAGCAGCGCGACGGGCCCTGGACCCTAGTCTTGTGCGGGGCCCGGAGCCGTAAGGGTGGACTATACATAAACCGTACCACATCACGCTAACGGGCTATTCCGTCTTACGGCTGTCATTGGCCTCCAACAATAACAATTCTGTATGTCCGCTTTTAACACTTTGGGCCTTATTTTTATTACAAAACAGAATATTACTTAGGTACTGTTTGCCTACTGTTGTATATACTTCTTTGTTATTGTTCTGCATAAAAGATTTTCTTTGAAGTTTAAAAAGTTTAAAAGAAAAATACTCCCATGGCCTCAAGATGTCTATGCACAGAAGCATATAAAACACTTAGGCGAAAATAATCAATACATAGAGGTTATGTTTGTATTCAAACATCGACGTCTAATCGGATTTTATTAGGAAAATGTGTAGTGATCAAGTTTGTTACAATAAAATCTCCGATCGCGGGGCCCCCACAGGCGCTCCACTTGCCACCTCTTAGGCCTCTACTGCTGTATATCATACAGTTTTATTCGTGGCAACAAAGAGAGTAATATTCTTTGTTTTTGCTGCAAGAACATGTTTGATCTCTTTAATCGGCAACAAATCTATTAAAGATTTGTATTTCAAAATGTAAAACTGACTTTAAAAAAACAACAACTTTGATCTCTGTGGGAAAAAAATATTTTAAAATGTCAACAAAGTCAACGTACTGATAGACCTAGATCTAGATTTAGTATTAGATATAAGTATAATCCATAAATGTTGAAAAAAAATACACCCGTTGACACTATTTGTCAATAAAATATATTAATTTATGTATTTTGAAACACCCATTAGGGGCCCCCCCTAGGCGGGGGCCCGGGGGAATTTCAAAAACCTCCCCCCCCC
>JADKLZ010071522.1:1956737-1971664 GCA_021533235.1 Biomphalaria straminea | reverse complement strand
ATTTTTTTTTTTTTAACAAATTTTTATTTCTATAAGTAAGCTTACATTATTTGGTACTGTTAATAATAATATAGATACATATATTTAAATGGAAAACATGTCAATAGAATGTGTGCATACAAGTAACAAATGTACAAGAAACAGTTTAAAGATCTTTTCTCCAGTGATATCAATATGATTGTAGATTATGGTGTCTGAAATTTAAATAAATAACGTTTTCCAAGGGTTCGCACTGAAGAAATAAGGTTTCATTATTACGTTTTTTAAAACATTTTTTTGTGGATTTTAAAAGGTGGGAGAATAATTGGTGGAACAGTGACACTTAAACATAATGGAATTGGCTCTAGTGATTGTTGTTTACATTTGGCAGTTTAAATTAAATCTTCGATGAAATAACTTTAAAAAAAAAAGACTAGTTGGCCGCATAGTGAAAACTTCTATCGATAGAATAAAATAATATTTAAAAAAAATCAATATTCACAATAAATTTGAATTTGGCTATTTTAAACTCGCTATTAGCATTAATTTCCACATTTGACTCGAATGTTTCCTTCTATTCAGTAAAGATTTGTTTTGCAAAATGTTTTACATGTTTCGGATGTTCCTTCAGAGTTGAAGATAATTACTTCCTAGTCCTAACCTCCCTCAGCTCGACGGGGGATGGGAGCGGGTGGGGTTTGAACCCTGGACCATCGATAAATCTGAACGATAGTCCAGCGAGCAAACCTCACGACCAGGCAGATTTAAATAACTAACTAGACTTTAATGAGCACTTTTGAAACTGTCTTAAGTAGAAATTACCTTAATAATTACTAAGTATGAAATGTTTATCCAGTTAATTTTTCTTTACCCTGTGTGGATAAAAAAAAAAAGTAAAGTTCCCCTTTCAGACCTTGTGGTCTATAGGGCAGATGATGTAAAGGTCATCTGATTCTGTGGCCTACGGTTAACGAGGGTGTCATGTGGCCAGCACAACGACCAACCGCCTTTGCTTTCCCCCAACTAAAGTCTGGTACCCATTAAAGCTGGGTGACTCAAGGGCGCCCGAAAATCCCGAAATAAAAATCCCAGTCTTCACCAAGATTTGAACCCGGGACCCCTAGTACGGAAGCCAAGCGCTTTACCGCTCAGCCACCGCGCCCTCTCTGTGTGGATAACGAGCAAGTAATTATTTTCATAGAGATATAGATGTCTACAAATAAGTTTGAGCCGTTCTCGAGATCCTTGTCCATGTTTTTGAGCGTAAGACGTTCTCATCTTTTTTTTTTAAAGTAACGTTCTGTATTTTGTAAGATAAGATAATGCTGTTGTTATTAATATTTTTTTTGAGAATCACTGAAATAGCACATTTGTTCTTAATACTATTTGGTGGCTTTGTATTTTCACCATCATTTATAATAGAAAGGTAAAGTTTTCTAAAAGGCTAAATCATTCGAACAAGTGTAGGCTATGCATAGATAAACCATTTGATGATTTGAGACGTAAAAGTCTTTTATTAGACGATATTTCATTCAATTTCCTACCAACTGTCTGTGCAGTAAGTTTCAAATTCACTTTTGCTTTCATTTGACGATTTGCTAAAATACTCATCCCTATACTTTCGTCAATTTTTCTTCTTCTTCTTCGTTCTCATTGTTATGTTGGAGGGTTCAGATCACTAGACCAATATCTGAGATGAACTGCGCAGTGGTTTCCAAGTCAGGGAGCTCTCCATATAGTTTTCTTTCTATTAGGGTGTTTTGGGGCCAGTGTCTTATTCGGGCCTCTTGGTTAAGAGCGCAGTCTTGGAGGACATGGTCGGCATTCTCTGATGACACTCCACATGGGCAGATATCACTGGTTCCAATTTTGAGCTTCCGGTACAATGTGTTACAGCAATTTGTTTTTAGAGCGAATTGAACTCAGGTGTTGCGATGGCTCAATAGTTTGGCTCTTGGTCTCCTCTTAGGTCACTCAGTTCTTTTGGGTCACTGGCATTATTTGTGGAAAAGTAAAGGCAATCGGTCGTTGTGTATGACATTCACATTACACAGTGGGCCACTAAACATTTTTAAGAGCAAAAAGCAGTGAATCTCATTTTTTTGTAAAAATTACCCTAACCAAGCTTACATTGGGAGGCGCGGTGGCTGAGCGGTAAAGCGCTTGGCTTCTAAACTGTGGTCCCAGGTTCAAATCCTGGTGAAGACTGGGATTTTTATTTCGGGATCCTTGGGCGCCTCTGAGTCCACCCAGCTATAATGGGTACCTGACATTAGTTGGGGAAAAGTAAAGGCGGTTGGTCGTTGTGCTGGCCACAAGACACCCTCGACTTTTACATCATCTACCCTATAGACCACAAGGTCTGAAAAGGGGTGGGACTTTTAAGCTTACATCTGGGGGCCGATCCAGTTCGCGTGCTTTAGATTTGGTATCACTGCTATACATTCTTTCTGCCTACTTGTAATGCAAGCTTACTCTTGATAAAGAATGTAGTGCAACATTTTTTCTTATGTCTCTTGTTCGTGCAGTTACATAACTATTTTCTCGACGCTGTTGTACTAGCACTAGGCCTATCATTGCATTGTAATCTGATATACCCTGAGTCGCGTGTGTAGCATAAACACAACCAGGCCAGGAAAAAAAAAATATTAAATAAAATTTCTTTCTATTTACTGTTAAATAATGGACGTAGAGCTAAATACTAGCTTGTATCAATGATACAAAGTTTGACACCTAGAAGTGTTTTAGGAATGTAAATGTGTAGGATGGGAACTTGGACTTGTACAACATTTCTTTATATATTTGAAACACTGTTGACTAGTTTAATTTTCTTGACAAAATTGTACAAACATTGACTTAATTTGTGTTGCAGTCCTGCTTCTAACTTAAAAAGATTATTATATTCTAATTGTATTGGAATGTCTTTTTTTAGTAAATGTACCGACACATTCAATTGTTTAGTCACACATTACGTCCGTCTTATTGGGGGAGGGGGCCCACCAATATTTTCTTGAACCCGGCCCTCAGGTACTTTGCTACGCCACTGTGGCCAGTTATATACGTGACCGATGGGATCGCCGATGAACTTGACATTAGATTTAAAGATATGAAAGAAGTACTTTACTTTACTTTGAGAACCTTGACTACTTATTTTGTTGTAATTGGACACAATAAGCACTACGAGTTTTTAATACATTTTCACAATAAAAAAAATGGCTGTGTATTTTGTTTTCAAAATCTTTCATTTTTGTACAACTTTTTGCATATAATTACATTTTGTTAGTTTTAAATACAGATTATACATGATAATGAAAAACCATAAAGGTATGTATGTAGATAGATCTATGGAACAACAAAACAAACAATATTATGTTATGTGTAGATATATTGTGTGGTAATGTACATCACACTTTGTTGTCCTCTCTGTGAAGAGTAGTCTTTGAAAGGTAAAGGTTAAGAAGGCAACTACATTGTCTTCGTAACAAATCTAAACAAATACATTGTGCAAATAGACAACCACTATGTCTTTAAAAGTCACATGTATCTAGAATAAAAAATTGTGTAAATAGACACACTGATTTGAAATATTTTTAAACAAAGTCTAGCGTAAATAAATTAAACAAAAAAGATAAATGAATGCATACAAAAAAGATATAACTTTTTGGATACTTTTTTTTATAAAAATGACATCATCAAAAAAAAAAATACATTAACCCAGACTTCACATGAAAAACTATAAATTTTTGTTTTCTTAACCATTATATTTATAAGGTTTGGAAGTGCTGAAGCCTTATACATATGCTAAAAATGGCATATTCATAAGTCAGCAAATTACAAATGCCCACATTAAACACATACGAACTGCGAAACGAGCTGCACAGGATATTGACTAGCATGAAACGGGAAGTGCCAACTTGGTATTTGAATTGTAAACAAACAACATTTAGCCAAGTGTTTCTATATATCTTCTACACTCTACACAAATTATGTAATCCATAAAGGTTGTCACGTTATACGTATTTTTCATTGTTTTATCAATATTATGACCCGGCTAAATGTATATATTTACGATTGGTGAATGAGGTCCATTAATATAGTAGAGTTTGCTTATAACGAAGAGAGACCTTCCTGTTTTATAATACCAGTAGTTCTCTAATATCGGAGGCGCAGTGGCTGGGCTGTACAGCGCTTGGCTTCCGAACCGGGGTAATATGGTTGAAATCCTGGAGAAGACTTGAATTTTTAATTTTCAATCTATTGGCGCCTTTGACTGCCTCTGAGTTCCCCCAGCTCTAATGGTTGCCTGACATTAGTTTGGAAAGTAAATGCGGTTGGTCATTAGGCGCCTCCGGTCTGTATCTAGCATAGACAAGTCTAAACGAAAATAACACTCGAATAAGCAAACCAATAAACAAAGTCGAAAGGCCGAAAATATAAAGGTACTTGACACTAATCACTGATGTCGAAGAAAAAGCGTATTACATATTGAAGGGAAACGTCTAACGTCGACTTTTCTCAATATCTACTTCAGAAACTAAAAAGTTTTTTGTGTTTAATTTCGCTACACTTTGTTTTTAATAATCCCAGCACTGTCTCTAATCAAAAGGTTTCATTCTTGGGGAATGTAAAAAAAATAATAATTTTCGTGCCAACTTCCTAATGATGTTTTAAGAACTAGTTTATTTTATGGTGTAAAAGAATATGTTTATATAGATATCAGTAGACAAATCGTATCTACCCTTGATTAAGAGAGAGCTTACTAAAATTGTCATCATGTTCTTTAAAACAAAAAATGTCTCAAAAGTAATTAAGGTAGAGAAAATCAAACAGAAAAAATTAAGATATAAGGGTAGAATTCAATATATGGACGGTTTCCTGATCATGTGGTATGCGCTCTGGACTGTAGATCGATGGTCACAATGGAACAGGGCTTGATCCCTGCCTTTAGCAAACCCCCACTGTCCTGAGGGAGATCCAGGCTAGAATGTAATTATCTCCAAATATAAAGGTACTGCCCCAAAAAAAATGAAACACATAATACTTGCATCACTAATTTTTTCAAATATACAACATGCAAACCTTCAACATTTATACACAAAGAGGGTTTGTTTTATGTACAATAATGCTGCTAGAAAATGATTTGTACAGAATTGTGTTAACCGAGAAAAATATGAACACTTAACTATTGGAATAAACAAAAAAGAATAAATTCTGTATTTTTCTGGAACTAAAGGAAAAAGAAAAAAAAAAACAACAACATAATTTTGATGTTTCTTTTCGGTCTTCTATCTCTGGAATAACCCTTTCCTTTTTGGATTCTTTTAAGTTGTAAAGTACAATAAACGTATTCAGATAAAGAGAAGGAGAGAGAGAGAACAAAGTGAAAGACAGTAAAGAGAGATGTCAATCTGGTAGGCTGATAGTCAGAATGACATTACATGTATAAAGTTACAGATATGTAGTGGCGTAGCTAGAAATTTGGTGACCCGGGAGGCTTGCTCTTTTTTGGGACCCCCTGAAATTTAAGATTCTACATCATGACACGAGATAATGGCGTAATATATAATGTAAAAATGCCCTTTGGACACTTATTTGGGGGGGGGTACCAAACTTATAATGGCCCTGGGGTATTTTGAGTTAGGACCCCCCCCCCCCTCCACCCACCATAGCTACGCCACTGCAGATATGTTATTGAGATTTAAAATGCATATCATTCTAAACATATAAGTACATTGTCCTCTGTCAACAAAAGAGTAGAACCATTACTTTAGTGCTTTCCAACACATCTAGTTCTTGTCTAATATCATGAATATTGTTTTAGCAGACAGTACATCTTCATTATAATTGTATTCAAGGACCAAACCTAAATTCTGGGTTTTTCTTAGTTATCATGGAGAACATGGTGAAAGCACGTGACTAGTCTTTAAGTGACAGGTTTCAAACTCAGCTGAAAGACTTTAGTTCTTCAACCTCCTCATTGTTAATACTAGAATAAAAATCATAAATAAAGTCAGATAAATATGACAAAGTAGTATTTAACAATTTTTATTTTAACAATCATTTCAAAAAGAGTCTAAATAAAGTTAGGAAAGATTTAAACTTTTGTGGATCTTCAGCTCACATTATAATGTGCCTATATATTGCCTTTTTATTATTACATAGTGTAGAGCGGGCTGTAAGAAACGTCAGTGCTTTGCTTATCTTTTAATATTAAGATACACGTTTTTGGCTTTGACTTTTTGCATATTTTTTCTTTTATTACCCAACATTGCACTATCAACAAGAAAGTAATACATGTTCTGTATCAACCTTCATCGATGCTGATACCATAACAGGCTACATTATCAAGTAAGTGTATTTTAGTCAAGGAGAAATATGGAGTCAACTGATAAAGACAATTTATTGCTCCCAGACATCCATTGAGTGTCAGGCACTAAAACTTCAAACATTCTTTGCTGTTCACATAAAAATTTTTTTTATGATCTGTTAAAAATATTTCATTTCCGGTTTTAAAAAGAAATCAAAATTTGACTATTGAAACCATATTTTTGAGTGTAATTCCCTACTTTATTGCCTTACTTGACTTCCCAGTGTCAAGGTATGTCATTCTTTATTATAATGAAATGCGATGAATTGAATAAAAAAAAAAAATTCTAAATACTGATTGAATTTTAAATGTGAGAAATATTATTGTCCTTGCTCTATAAGTATCACTTAAACTTTTTTAAATTGGTTAATAGATTGTGGGCGTCCTTTTTTTATGATGCCATTTTATTTTACCTCAAGAAAAAAACACACATTTTAAGTATGGCTTTTTCTTTGGTTCATATTTTTTTACTGTTTAAACAATGTTTTATTTCAAAATTTTCCCCAGATTTTTAACTTTTTATTCACTTCTGTATTTTTTAAAAATTCTTTATATGTTCTTGTTTCCCTTGAATTTCATGGCAAACTGCTATTCGGTCCCACGATGACCTCCTAACTAATTCCGAAAAAAAACAACTAAAATTCGATGATGTCCTCAGGCCTCGCAAAGTCCTTCCTTCAAGGAACAGTACCAGCAAAAAAAGAAGAGGCGGACAGAGAAAGGGAAGGAAACACAACATGAAAGAATAGGTCAGTCATTGAATGAATTTTTATCCATATCAAAAGACACAGTGGAACAGAGAAAGTTGGTCAACAGATCATGTGTCGTACCCCAAGGGTTCAACAAAGTAAGGGATAAGTAAAGATGGTAAAGGTGAGAGTATTGCTAACACCAGGGGCGTCCTTAGCAGTGCGCGGGGCCTGGGGCGGCTGCCCCACTTGCCACCCCCTAAGGCCGCTTATGGCTAACACATTTCTAGTAATAATATTCTCTTTCTTTTTCTCCCTGATTTCATTACACACAAAAAAAAATACGGCTTCTTAACATTGAGGTACTAGAAGTTTTATTAGGGCCATAAAAATCGTGCAAAAAAAATAATTCTACCTGCACTAAGAATGTTATACCGACAGACAGAGTAGTGAATTAATATAAGCTCGGTAATAACGTTTTGAGAACTGTGGAATCATATTTTTACCGTTTATGTTGTCTATAACTTTTACACCTAAAAATGAGAAAACTCCTTCCATGCACTAACCTTTTTTCTTTGTTGTGATTTGTTCGTTTTCTTTTCCTCTTCCAACTGAAGAACACAAGTAGAAAGTAAACGTTAAATTCATTTCATTAATATGCATACTTTAATTTTACTCAAATTACATCATAATTTTAATACATTGATATGACATGATTAGTAGGAATTAGGTGTTTGTTCCGGGAATAAGGGGAAAGTTTTACTTAGTGACAAATGACGTGATAGATTTTTAAAAAGTAAGAACGCTATAAAAGACGCTAGAATTAAGACGCTTTGAATATCACAGCAAAAATAATAAGTATTATATAGACGGCTAATACTAGAGGACATCCGAGGGTTCCATCTCGTCCGTTTTGCTGTTCCAGCATTGAATTTGCTATTACCTTCTTTTGAATTTGTTTATAGTTCAAGTACTCATCAGCGTGGAAGCGCTCAACACATAAAGCATTTATATATTGTGACAATAATCTCTCTTCTATCAAATGATGAAAGAAGACTTCGCCAACTTTATCTTGAAGTGTAATAAGAAGTTGCTGTCCGAATAGAAGAGTAGACTTGTACTGCCGGGGACTATCTTGAATTAAATATAATTATGAACACAGACGATCTAGGAATCAAATGAATAACGTCCTCGTAGAAATAAAACACTAGAAACTTTAATTCAAATATAACTTAAGTACAGCTTATGTACAAGGTACATATTAAAATGAAAATACAATACTAAGCTTCTTTCTTCAATATTATTTCAGAACAAAACTAGAAACACAACCTATCGTTTAGAAAGCTAACTCAAGACTGAATCTGGCGCGTCCTATATCAGCTGACCTAACTCTTTTAAAAAATCTTTATTTATTTTCAAATCAACCAATAGATTTGCAACATCATAGTGACGTCATTGAGCTAAACTTGAGGCTCTGTCAAGGGACTAGACTTTTTGGGTAATTCCTGAGGCTCAGTTAGGGATTTCTATTTCTATTTAAACACAAGCTTTTAAATACAAATAAATCTATAATGGCATCTGTGACATATATGTTAAAGCTATATACGTGTAAAAACATGCTTCACTAATGTAGATATCTAATTTTAAATATTCGTTTATAATTATATAATTATATTTCATTTCATAAATGCATGAACTGTGGCAAACTATGCTGATCCATAATCGGCTTGATCAGCCACTCCAGATTCTGCCCAGTCTCAAGACGTAACCAAAGCCAGTGACTCATCTGGGCGCATCCATTGTCTTCCGAGTCAGAAGGAGCCATATATATATATATATACATACATATATAATTATATTTCAGAAAAAACAATCGGTATGAACATTCATATTCATGTAATTAAAAATATATACATCACAATATTTTTGCGTCCAATAAACTTTCGACTTTTTTACACCGCATCACAAACCAAGAGTGATTGGACCCATGGTGACCTGCTAAGTATCGTAAAAAAAAAAAACGCAAGCTAAAAATCTATGACCATATTACAAGATCTTCGGGGCTCGCAAAGCCCTTCCTTCAGGGAACAGTACCAGGAAAAAGAAGAAGAGGCAGAAAGAAAAAGTGATGGGAGGAAAACAATGGATAGGTTTGCCATTTAAAAATTTTCTCACTAACGCAAAAAACATAGAGGAATGGAGAAAGACTGTTGACAAATCATGGTGCCCCAACGGTTCAAGGGATAGGTAAAGGTAGAAAAAAAATATACTTACCAGAGACATGAAACTAGTGAAACAACCAAGACTAAAACACACAAGATGGCTACTGAATAAACTATTGTTAGTTCTGTGCTACCCATAAGTGCTTCTTCTCTTGATTCTGAAATATTAATTTTATATATTTGATTTTTATAAAAACGCATATGGAACATTCTTCACTAAAAGGATCCCCTGGTTCACAAGCCAAGCCTCCTTCTAAAATTAAAAGTGTAAATAATTTGCCATACAAATTTTCTATTTAAAATTTTAAGGCCTTCAGATTAACATGCGTGCATATTTAATCTAATTGAGTCCAGAGTTGAGCGGAATACTTTTCTCTTATAGTACACCTTGAAATGAGTAAAGCACTGAACAAATATAGGAATAGAAAACCAGAATACTTTAATATTTAATCAAACAAGTATAACACTCAAAATATTGAATCACACAAAATATATTTTCTAAGCTTAACTAATAATACTTAATATAGGTGCGGTGTCTGAGCTGTAACGTGCTTGGCTTCCGAACCTGGGATTCTGGGTTTAAATCCTGGTCAAGACTGGGACTTAAAATTTAGGGATCTTTATAGCGCCTCTGGGAAAGGTATAAACGAATGGTCCATGTGCTGACCATATTAGCCGTGTGCCACAGAAACAAATGATATTTACATTATCATACGAATTGCAATGTAAAAAGAGGAAATTTATTTAGTAATTCCAATGAGGTGGCTGGTCTGATGGTTAAAGGATTTCATAACGGGGCTTCAACATTATAGACTCTACATCAGAGGCGTCACTAGGGTTGATATCACCCGGTGCGGTAAGCTCGGGGTGTCACCCCCCTGGAAAAAATAATCTTCCACTTAAAAACAATTAACTTTCTTTATTTTAAATAATAAACCTCCAGGCTAATTAGTACATTGTTTATGGTTTTCGATTATATGTTTCAATGTCGTTGTTTTTCACACTTTATCAAATGTTATTGTATAAATTAAGAATGTATTATCATAAAATTCAGAAACCTTGAGTTGGACATATTTTTTCACTAGAGATTATTTAAGAGCTCCTTACGGAAAGGTCTTAATTATACTAAAAAAAAGTAAAATCAAGGACAAAATTTCTGTTTAGTCGACTTAAAAAAAAACAAATGTTTGATAGCGTCCATCTGAATCACTCTGGAAAATAGCAAGAGAGTAAGTCATCTTGCACAAATTTTGTCGAGACTCAGCGACATGCCTAAACCAAATCAAGCTGTTGTCTTACAATAGAATTCTTCAACATCGATACAAATATGAGATTAGGGTGTATATTATCCCCGTTTCTCTTTCTTGTAGCCATCGACGATGTCACACAGGCTGCATTCGGATTCCAATGGCGTAAACCAAACCGAGTTGGATTTTGCAGATGCGACATAGCATTACTTTCAAATACTATTAAATGTATACATGACATGACGGATAAAGACGCCCTCAAAGTTTTACATATCTGGTACATTCTGTTTAGTTCCCGATAAACACTGGTCATACTGATTTTGAACAAATAGTAAAGTTAACATATTTAGGAAGTGTTATATCTAGTGATAGAGATGCATATCATGGTGTTGCATGTCGAATAAGTACGGCCTATCTGAACAAACAAATTAATTAGCCTAGATTAGAGATTAAAATCAACCTACTCAATACAATCATTGTCCCAACATCCATCAACGCTTCGAGGCGTGGAAGGTTGAAAAAAGGCTGAGTAGTGATGGTTAAGAAGGATCCTTGATTCCTCTCGGGATAATTTTACCAATAGAGAAATCTTTTCGCACACAGGCATTCGCCACATATGAGAATTGTCGATGAACGTTAATTGACATTTGTGAGACTTATCATTAGAAAAGACGAAACACGATTACCAAAGTCAGCTTTAAAAAATGAAAGCCAAATAGAGGAAGTAAAAACAAAAATAGGGCCGTCCACGTCTAACCTAGTGTCATACCTTTGTAGAACTCCTGAATTTTGTGGGCACCTGCTGAGAAGTGGCTGTGAAAGTCTCCTTATACACGCATAGTGTGCGAGAGGCTTACGCCTACGTGTTTTTCAACACATTGCAGCACAAAATGTTACATTCACCACTCAACTGGTCAGATAAGATATTTGGAGGAGTACCTTAATTTTACTCAAAGTTGTTCGGGACAAAGTTGTTCGGGACAAAGTCCCGGGGGCCAAGCGTTTTTCTACATTTCTGAGCTTCTGAAAGTCTTTCTCCTGGCGTCTACAACACATAATAAAGTCAAATAGAATAACATTTAGAAGGGTTGAAACATGTTGATACAAACATGTGATAGAAATTCAAGACAGTATTTTTTTTCAAGTTGTATTTTGGAAAAGTGCATTTTTTCCCCTTGGGTGTCACCCCCTGGTGGGTGTCACCCGGTGCGGCCCGCACCCCCCGCACCTGCCTAGTGACGCCTCTGCTCTACATCATTGTTAAAATAATAATAAAAAAAAAAAAAACGCACTTTCCAGAGAAAAAAATGTAAAGGCGAGCCACAAAGAGCAGGATAACACCCAGATTAACTTTATTAGTAAATTTAATGAAAAATAAATAAAAAAAAATTAAATTTAAAAATTCAAAATTATGTAATAAGTTACTATATATGTATGTATTAGATTTAGATTTTTTTATATGGCCTCTAAGACTACATACAGAAATATAATGAATTAGGTCAAGCATTCCATGAATAAGCTAAGTTCCGATGCTTTTTCAATATTTTCATGAACGAAGAGTTACCCATCATACGCTACGCTAGATGCAGGATGATAGTATATAATAGCAAAGCCGATGTCATCACCTAGTCCACCTAGCCCACCCAAGCTGATAACTTTTTACATAATACTGAAATCGACCAAAGACATAGTCTTTTTTTTTTTTTGTTCAACTCAACAACTAGGTAGGCGCGAAGTATTCTCAAAGATAACGGGCTGGAGGCTGAGAGAGAGGGGAAAAAAGTTGTCATTGTAGTGTCGGGGCTTTAAAAATTTGAGAAACACTGAGCTACTGCTTACCTACATGAATGAAACAGTGGAAAGTGTGCTCTTCAGTACCAGAACAGTACTGCTTCTTGAGAACCCACGTCAAGTTGGTGGGACCGTCGAACGACTTTGTGATTTTGATGACATTGGATCCTCGCAGTAGGGTATCATTAGTCGATGCATCAAGTATCTCCAGTCTGCAGGGTGAAGGCCAGTCAATATCGCACGTGTATTCTATCTTCACCTCTGAACCGATGACCATTGCCCTGCATTTAGTTTCCTTCAGGTATACGCTGTTTACACTGAAACTGCTCCATATATAGCTGGGATCTAAAACATTTCAAAAGTCAATATCATTATTATTATTATTAAATATTATGACAGAAAACCATACAGAGGCTGAAAAAAAAATTCACGAAAGTGCTTATTGAGCCGAGACTGGTGACTTGACTTGGAAATTTAAAAGGAAGTAACAGCCTTTAAAAAACATTACTGGTATTAAAAGTAAAAGTAAAGTGTCCACTTCAGACCTTGCGATCTATGGGGCAGATGTTGTTAAGATCATCTGTTTCTTTTGGCCAACGGTTAACGAGCAGGGTGTTATGTGGCCAGCACAAAGACCAACCGCATTTACTTTCCCCAACTAAAGTCAGGTACCCATTAGATTTGGGTGGACTCAGGGGCGCCGTAAAAATCCCGAAATTCAAAATCATATTCTTCACCGGAATTCGAACCCAGGACCTCAGGTTTGGAAGACAAGCGCTTAACCATTCGACCACCGTGCCCCTTTTCTGATATTAGCTTTATCAAATTCATTTTAGGATGGGGGTCTCCTTCATGACATTTGGGAAGTAGAAAGTAGAATCCCCATGAGGAAGGCAAGGACAGAGTCCATTGCACTTGGCGGGGATGGAAGAAAGCACCAACAAACATGTCACTATCCACATACCGTTCCTCAAGGATTTTTATAATGAGGAACACCTGCATGGCTGATATGTAACAGAAGGAGCCTAGTGGAGTTTGTCTATTATGCACAGCTATTGTGCTATAATAAAATCGTCTGATCATCAGTAACAGGGATGTAACAATTGGCATCTGCTTGGGTCTTTCCCAGAAAGAAGTTTGTTAAGACAAGGTAGAAGAAGAAAATCTTCCATATGCGTAGAGTTTCACGAGTCTTTGACTCAACTCTTTGGACAAATATGAAGAAGGGCCCAGGCCCACGAGCACTTCGCTACGCCACTGCAAAACAAGCAAAGCTAATAGGAAAACAAATGCAAACACGTTTTAAAAAATTAAGTCCTGATCAGAGGCGTAGTGAGACGGGGAAGAGGGGGAACGATTGCGTCATTATTCTTTTTGGAACATTTCAGGAGAATGACAATTCCTCAATACTCCTCTGGTCCTAGTGTTTTTTTTAAAGGTATCATAGCATCTGGTCAGTTTGTGCTACTCACCGTATATAGGAGGTATGTTTATGGTATCAGTAGAAAGAATGGACAAGTTCTTTAACATGACTGATACTCTGACAAAACCACGACTGTAGATCTCGTAGGCAGTGGCGTTCAATACGAACAAATATACATTCTCTGTTTGTGTAGGCTGGCAGTAACATTCCTTGTTGTTATATCCTGTACATGTTGAAGGGATCTTTAAGAAGCAAACCTATTCAATTAAATTGAAATAGTGCAACGTTTTAGTTAGGTTAATTTGTAAATATATATTAAAGAAAAAAACAAGTGTAGTGAATTAAAAGTATTTTTAAAACAGCTTGGCCGAATTGAGGTATCTGCTAAATAAATCTAGGGTTAACTTATGTCTGATTTTTTAGTTACCCTTTCAGGCCGATGTATAAGGCAGAAGACATATAGTTCATCTGTTTTTGTCTGCCACGGTAAACGAAGTTGTCACGTGAGCAGCACAACGGCCTTTACATTTCCCTAACTAATGTCAGATGCACCCAAAGATCCCGAAAGTATAAATCACAGTCTTCAGCACAGTCTTCAGCCCGGGACACGCTTAGCCACCGCACCTCTTCACCTTGCAGTTTTGTGGCTCCTGTTACCCTGCCTCATAGTGGCGCCCGGGTACTACGATGGTAGTAGGAAACGATTAGGCTAAATGGTAGCAAATAGAGACTCCCGTGAAGGTGCCTAAAGGCATTGCGCGTAGTTGTATAAAAGCTCCCACAACCTTGTCACAATCCAGGCGTTACATAAGTGGCGTGTCCCTCAAGGTTAGACTGATATAGAAAAGGAAAATGGCGAGGGTCTTTATGTACGCGGCCTCTTGTCGCGAGTCTGACCCACCCACCAGACAGAACAGTGTATATTGTTCTCATTCAGGCCGGTGAGAGGGAGCTCTTGTTTACTTTTGCTGGCCTAGAGTTTCAAGAGCCGAAACCTCAACTCTACTCTACAGTTTCAAGAAGAAGAAGAAGTGTCTCAGTGGGATGATGGGGTATCTGGGAGAATGATTTCCATTTTGCATTTATGCCATCAGCAAATACAACTAAGCTCGAGCAGGAATTCGAGCTCAATCCCCCTTGATTGGTGGTATTTCTGGAAATGATCTATCTATCTATCTATCTATCTATCTATCTATCTATCTATCTATC
>JADKLZ010071522.1:1932157-1956727 GCA_021533235.1 Biomphalaria straminea | reverse complement strand
ATCTATCTATCTATCTATCTATCTATCTATCTATCTATCTATCTATCTATCTATCTATCTATCTATCTATCTATCTATCTATCTATCTATCTATCTATCTATCTATCTATCTATCTATCTATCTATCTATCTATCTATCTATCTATCTATCTATCTATCTATCTATCTATCTATCTATCTATCTATCTATCTATCTAGGGTGACAATCAATGGTGGGAAGCGTGGTCGAGAGGCTAAGTGCGGCTTGAGCTTGGCTTGCTTGACTACCTAGAAGGGGGCTCGAGGTTCGACACCCGACTCGGGCAGAGTTATGTTTACTGAGAGCCCAAAGGCAGCACGGGAAACCAACTCCTAGATACCCCCACCCCCCACTGGTCCACAAATGAAATAGGACCAAAGCGCTCTGAGCATGCTATAAGCATGAAAGAAGCGCTATATAAAAGCTATAATAATAATAATAATATCTATCTATCTATCTACCTACCAACCTCCCTGCCTACTATCTATCTATCTATCTATCTATCTATCTATCTATCTATCTATCTATCTATCTATCTATCTATCTATCTCTATCTATCTATCTATCTATCTATCTATCTATCTATCTATCTATCTATCTATCTATCTATATCTATCTATCTATCTATCTATATCTATCTATATCTATCTATCTATCTATCTATCTATCTACCTACCTACCAACCTCCCTACCTACCTATCTATAAAAATGATTTGTATATCAATTATGATTATATTTTCTCTGGAAATGTCATTCTATTGAAACGTTCCAATAAGAAGAATGACGCAATCACTTAAAAAAAGTAATTCGAATATTTTGTCCATAGCAAATCTTGAATTTTCAAGTTAAAGTAACTATATAAAACATAAGCTAAAAGTTTAGATTAAAAAAGATGTGTTTAAACTTAGACTCAAACTCGTTCTGACCTGTCAAACTAGTCTCAGAGGAAAAGGTTATTTCATGACCTTTATCAAAGGCTAGTTGGTGTTGAGCACGTGTCGGTCTTGTTCAACTTTCGTTTATACGTCTCTTGGACACTCAACAGTAGCTACATTGTTTTCGTTTGGTTTTTTTGTTTGTTTGTTTTGGTTAGTGTACTATAGTACTAGTAACGACTCTTTCACAATTAGCGCCACCTGACAATTCACTTTTTGCTGTTTTTAAATACACCACAATTATTAATGCGTTTATGGCCTTTTTACAAATACTGATGGCGTTAACAACTGTCTCAATACATAGCATACTGCTAGCTATCAAAATATCATGAAATGAATGTGCTGATGAATTTCATAATAAAATAGTTCTCATTAGGCCAATTTCTAAACCTGTATGGAACTACAAGCTAAATAAACAAAAAGATTTAATCGGCTTACTTCTAGGTCACGTGACCCCTAAGACAGAACGTAGGAACGGGGATAAAAAAAATAACTTATTGTCTCTGAAACTAGTGAAATCTGCACATGTGAAGTGATTCACCAGAGAATGCGGATCATGGCCTTCAAAACTGTATTTTTGTTTTACCAAGAAGCCAGAACAAGACATTGGCCCCAAAACACCCTTATAGAAAGAAAATTATATGGAGAACTCTCTGATTTGGAAACCACTGCGCAGTTCATCTCATATATTGGTCTAGTCATCTGAACGCTCAGACTTAAAAATGAGAACGAAGAAGAAGAGAAGAATTTGCTCTGAACACATCCTGTAGACTCGGTTTGTACATTACAAATTCAAACAAGGATTAGCTTTTCAACACTTGTGATTATCCTGTTTCTGATCACATGTTCACTGTTCAGATCATGCGGTCTCTAGAAGAAATGATATAAAGTTGTTGTTTTTTCTTGTTTCTGAGGCACAATAGTTAATAAAGGTGTCATAATAATAGCACAACTACCAACCGCCTTTTTCAACTAGTGTCAGTCACCCATTAGAGCTACTAAAAGGTACAGTTCCCCTTTCAGACCTTGCGAATTATGTATGGGGCAGATGATGTAATACTCAACTGTTTCAAGGGTATCATGTGGCAATCACAAGTACCAAACGCCTTTATTTTTACCCAACTAATGTCAGGTACCAATTAGAGCTGTGTGTACTCAGTGGCGTTCAAAGATCCAGAAATTAAAATCCTAGACTTAACCACGATTCGAACCCAGGACCCCCGGTTCAGAAGCCACATAATTTGCCACTCAGCACCACAGCGCTTCCCACTAAAGTAAAAATATAAATCTCTAACTATAGATCACTTGTTATAGATAACTAAATGTAGGCTAAATTTGCTCACACTTTTGTAATAGAACCTCGTGTGTCGCTTCACCTCGTAAGACACAGATCTTAGCGTGTTGTTAAACGCTGTGAGGTCGACGAGTGTTTTAAACACCATCTTGTCTTGCAAGGTGATGAGTCCCTCGTGGCATGACGTCACGCTGTCCTGCTGAGCATACGGTTGTAACGTCACACCTTTAACAGCGTACGCTAGATCCAGACCTGTTAAATGACCAGACAAAATGCATTCTTAATTGGCATTGAATATGCTAGTATCTTCTTACTAATTTATATACGCCTAAATAACACAAAAACTTTTTTCTAACACCATGTTTGCAAGAATCGTAGGAATTGAAATAAATCTCTTTCTCATGTGAATACACTAGATCTAGATCCTATATATGTAAAAATAAATGCAATTAAAATGTGATTGGTTTGGGAGCAATTTCGTTCTAATTTATAATAATAACAATGAAAATGTCTTCAATTCCGAAGATTAAGGATAAGTGCAGTGTTTCACATGACTACGCGAAGCTTTATTGAGAGGTACATACGTACCCCGATATATACTGGCGCAACCTTTCCCAAAAGATCTATTTAACCCTCAAAGTGCTGAGCCTTTTTACAAAGAGTGCATACAAAATGGAATTACAATTCTAATGTTTAAAGGCTAAAGTACCACACGCGTGTCAAGAGTTAAGAAAGAAGTTTGAGTGTGACAGAATGTCGTGTCATCCTGTATGTGCCCATACCTTTACTATGACCCCCCTATTCAGTTACTTTTTAAACATAATAGTGCCATGACAAAATGATCTTATAAAAGTGATAGTGTTGTTACACAATTTAGTTTCTGGCAGAACAAAAACTCCAGAGAAGAAAAGCAAAGGCCGATGACACTATCTCCATCTGGAATAACCTGCCCAGTGTGTAGCCGAACATTCCTGGCTCACATAGGTCTCACCAGCCACACGAGGAGGCACAAAAACCCCAGTGCAAAGCCCTCAAAAGTGGTCATCATCGAACTACGATGGACTGACTATAATTGTTAAGTATGAATTGAATAAAACAACGCAACTATCGATATAAGACTAAACACTTTTATTCAGTCATCCTTAGACGCCATCTTGGGCAGAACAAACATAATCACAACACAAGATTCATAACTCGCACTTACTAAGGGCTGAAACTCACATATTAACAATAATTATATAGTATTATTTTCTCCTTTAGAAATAGTACCGAGACCCCCGCTTCAGTTTCATCTTTAAAGTTATATTGTTATGAAACGCTTGTACGTTGTACTCTTTCGGGAAATTAATAGATGATTATCTTTCAATGTTCCGTGAGAAAATCCATCAACTGGGGCGCAATGAAATCCATTAAAGTAACAATAAATCTCTTTAGATTAGATTATTCACATTCATTTGTAATACAGTAGGACGAATATCAATAAAAGTAAATAATTCTCTTTTAAATAGATTGCATATTAACTTTGTTGATGCTCTAATAATTGATTCTTCAGGTACGCTTACACAACTATATGAACTAAATTTGTGCTACCGGTACTCAAATAATCGACAATAATTATTTCTTTTGGTAATTTATACCAAATGAATTTTCATTTCATTGGATCAATAAAAATTATCTTGTTTTATCTTATCTTTACATAACTGTTGTTGACAGGTATTATACTCACAAAGTAATAGTTCTCTTGATATAGATTATATACGCTTCCCTGTTTGTAGTTTAACACACGTAACAATAATTCGATTTAACTTAGATTAATATAATTCAAGACTATAGGCCTATTTGTTATACTGAACTGTAAACTCTCTTTAGGCTCGTAGTATATCTGGATTAGTTCTACAACTACACATGCTACTATAGGTCATATAAAACAGATCAATAAGAGATTGCCTTGTTTGTAAACACGGGACACTCACGCGGGCACAGACAGCTGTATATTACCTGTATGAATGAAGAGAATCAGCATGAGTTTAACTGACGGCAAGAGAGACAGTATCATACAATGCACCATTTTATCCAACACACGACTAAATATAGCTGTGTATAAGCTAGCAAAGTGAACACGGAGTTGACACACAGCAGGTAACATGGGAGTCTGTGTGACACAGGCACGGCTGTCCACAATGAACAGTAGTGCGTGAATGCACAGCAAATGAAAAAAAAACAAACTATTTCTATTACTTCCTTCTTAGTCGTGTGAGGACAGGTTGTAGTCACTGTAATAAATGGATTCCTTCTAAAGTCTTATTTTAACCCCACTGTTTCATTATGCATTTTATTTACCTTATGTTTTCTATGAATTGTTGACTTCCCCTTACTCTGCAGACGTCACTAAAATCGATTACTTTTTTGAGGTATCGTTACCACTGTCACTATCACTACAGATTGCCTACTTCCAATCTTAACATCTCTGCTTGTATAAAACAATTTTCTTTATTATAACACTTGAAAGCTAAAAACATTTAAAAAGTATCGATTCTATTGCAGTATTCAAGGTACACTGTTTCATTTGTTAGATCTCAATTGACATAAAGGTCATGTTTCTGTGGCCCACGGCTCATCAGGGTGTCATGTGATCAGCATAATCACTAACTTTGGAAATGTTCACGCTTTTTAAAAGGATACTACCACATGCAGAGATTAATATTTAGGTCATGAACATAAGTAATTGAGGTCGAGAGTCGGATGGCTGCCTGGTCGAGCGGTTTGCACGCTGGACTGTCGTATCGATTTACCGATGGTCCCGGGTTCAAACCCTGCCCGCTCCCATCCCCCGTCGTCCTGCGGGAGGTTTGGACTAGGAAATAACTATCTTCAACTCTGAAGGAATTTCCGAACCATGTAAAACAAAACAAAACAGAGAGTCGCCGCCTGCTAGGGAATGCAAAATAAGGGATCTCAGAACTATGAGACTTGATGATTTATACCATTCTAAAACAAACAGGGGAGTATATATTCTAGAACGAGAATACAGGGAAAACTGAGACACCTGTAAACAACTTTTTGATAAATTGTCATATGTCTTCTGTGTCATTTACATCTTAGGATAGCATCCATTTGCTTTGCAACTTCTTGTGTAACTAAACAGGCCAATTCTTGATACACAGCTTCGGTCACAGGTTTGGCATATGTAATCACCAGGCGCCGTTGCATTTTCACCCTTCTTTCTATTAATGTTGGGTATGGTATTTGCAATCCGAGACCCCTCCTTTATGCTCGCTATCCAAATGGATCTATCCAGTGCTACTTTTTCCCAGGTGCAAGTGTCGATTCTGAAGAGCTTTTGCATACATCCGTATACCGTAAAAGTAGGCAACCAGTGGCTCACCTGCCTGCACTTAGATCGCCATACAGAATGTCTTGTTGAAGTCGACCTACTGGCATTCTATGAACTTGGCCAAGCCAGCCAAAGCTGCTGATAACACAGCGGGTGTCATAAGATTTTATTGTCATAAAACTGTTTCCTGAGAATCAAGTCTCTCCTGGATGACCTTCAGGTAGTTCATCTTATCACATGATAATAAATACGTTGATATAGGCTAAATAGTTGATATTGACAAAGCTTTGATGTCTGTTTGTACACGTTTTTTCTCACAACTCCAATCTCTGATCACTTTGAATCTTTGTACCATTATTTCTTGTGCCAAACAAAATAAGAACCAATTTTTAAAATATTGGCCAATTAGTTAATAATTTATTGGTAATTTATTGGTAATTAACTAAATTTTGTTTGGCGATAAACAAGGGTAAATAATTGTTATTTGCAGAATTGTAGATATTTGGTTGGATCTGTTCCCTTTAATGATAGCGAAAAATGTGAAGACTATACCTATATAAATTTTTTTAAGTGCAGCCAAACCAAACATATTGAGACCCCATTGCATATCTTCCTGTAATAATCATAAATCTTTGTTTTTTTTTTCTCGCAGACATCAAAGGTTTTTTTTATATAGTTTATTGGCGTTGGTAAAGTCTATAGGTCTATAAATTATCCATGAGTGACTCTATTTTATAAGAAAAAAATAATAATACAAACATAAATGGAAAAGGTCTTGGAAATATTTATGATAAGATGGAAAAGGTCTTGGAAATATTTATGATAAGATGGAAAAGGTCTTGGAAATATTTATGATAAGATGGAAAATGTCTTGGAAATATTTATGATAAGATCTAATACGAGAGCAGGACAATAACAAGAAAAACAAAGCTTATATTAAGTGTACTTGTATCAATTAGTTTGGATTAGTCTTGTTAATGAATTCGTAATAGACCTAGATTAATAATAAATTGCTATTTAAGTATAGAATGGATTGCCTGAGCCAGCCAGGAAAACCAGTGACTTGACAGGATTAAGTCATAGGTTAACATGACTAGATGCTTAGCGCGTAGGACGTAGTCATCTAAGATAAGATAAAGTATTTGCAAACATTAAAAACAACAACTGGAAAACGACCTGAATTCGATCTCATAACTCAAGCCTTGTCATGCTTCTCAAGCCAACATTAACATTTATGTTAGTGTAGATATTGAGGCGCGCTGACTGAGAGTTAACGCGCTCGGCTTCCGAACGTGGGATCCCGGTATCGAATCCTGGTTTAAGATTGGGAATTTTAATTAATAGAACTTAAGAGCACCACTGATTCCACCCATCTCTAAGTAAGGACAAAGTAAAGTTGATTGGTCTTTGTTCTGGCCATATAACACCCTCGTTAACAGTGGGCCACAGAAACAGATGACCTTTACATCACCTTCCCCATAGATCGGTATGAAACATAAATGCGTTTATTTACAATGCTATTAGAAGAAAGATGAAGACGCCTCAAACGTTTAAGGTCACCTTTTGACACTCTAAAATTGCCTTCAAGCCCTAATCATTGCTGGGATTCCGTCATATCTCCCATATAGGAAATATATCGTAGTCTGACAGTACCAACACTATACAGACTATTCCAGAAGCAAACGCTCTTTGAAAACACTTACATGCGTTGACGGTTTTAATCTTAAATCTCACACCCTATAGAGTGCTAGGAAAGTACAAAGTTTAATATCGTTTTTATAAGTACAATAAATAAAACTGTTTTGTTACACCTATCTTTGGGTACACTTTTAAAACCCATGATCTGAAATATTTGTGAATGTTCAGATCTTATTCAATTTTTTTTTCTTGACACAAACACACACACATACACACACAACGCCATTTGTTATGGACATTTCATTATAAGGATTTACTGTGGATGCGTGGTAAAGTGCTTTGGTTTCGAACCGTGGTTTCCCGGGATGCATAGAATGTTTATCAAAACTAAAGTGATCACATTCGGTTCAGCAGCTAGGCTCCTTACAATATATGTAAAACTTTAATATATTCTTCGTTTATGATTTGCTATTAGCGAAGTTCTAGAGACTACCATATTAGGACCTTGTCATCTATGGGGCAGGTGATATAAAATGTCTATTTTTTGTAGCTCCACAGTTAACAAGGGTCTCTTACCTTTATTGGAGTTTATAACTACTGACTCTAGTCAGCTTTTCACCTCTAACACTAACTACTTTTAAAGGACTGTTGGCTATGGTCATAATTTGAGTTTTTCGGCATTTAGTTACGCGATTTAATGGCGTTTTGATTCTTTTTTTAAGAATGTATTATTTAATGACCCACACTACACCAGGACATTCATTATGTATTAAAAAAAAAGATGAGACAAGTTAGTACTTGTTGGTAACTTCCCGTTGACTTGTAGCACCAGATTGCCTCCCCTATCGTCCCTCTTAATTAAAGTAAAGAAAAAGTTTAACTCTGTCATTTACATAATAAAAATAATATTAAGATTTGTCTTCACTGAGGAATACTGTAATTCCTATACCTACGCAGCCCAAGCTGCGCCTTTATATTTTGCCACACCTAGAGCAGCCATACCCATTGTCTGCCGGTGATCTATGTTGATGTTTTTTTTTTGCCGTGTAGACCGTCAAGGGTATGGCATTGGTGGACTCGTAGGCTAACCAAGTAGACTGACTTCCTCGTACAGATGTTTGTAACTAAACCAGATTTCTGTGCAGCTGAATTAATATTCGAGGTAACTAAATTAAGGAACCTTTGTGGCTGAATTACTAACGATTGCAACTAAATTAACAAAGTTTTGTTACTGAATTAACAGAGTTTTGTAACTGAATTAACAGAGCTTCGTAGCTGAATTTATAGACTTTATAAAATGAAACAATAGACTTTTGTAACTGAATTAACAGACTTTTGTAACTGAAATAACAGAAATTTTTGTTGCTGAAATAACAGACTATTGTAATGCAGTGGCGTCACTAGGCAGGTGCGGGGGTGCGGGCCGCACCGGGTGACACCCGTCAGGGGGTGACACCCAAGTGGCAAAAATGCAATTTTCCAAAATGCAACTTAAAAAGATAATAATTACTGCCTCGAATTTTTCTCACAATTTAGTATCAACATGTCCCAATCCTTCATAACTTAATTCTATTTGACTTTATTATGCATTTTAGACGCCAGGAGAAAGAGTTTCTGAAGCTCAGAAATGTAGAAAAATTCTTGGCGCCCGGGGGCTTTGACCCGGATAACATTTAGTGAATTTAAGACACTCATTTTAACATCTTATCTGAACAGTTGAGTGGTGAACGTAACAATTTTTTTTTTTGCAATGTGTTGAAAAACACATAGGCATAAGCCTCTCTCACAACATTCGACGCATACGGCTGCAAGCTTTTTCCATTGAAATTAGTCTAAGGCGACTTTCACAGCCAATTCTCAGTAGGTGCCCACGAAATTCTGGACTTCTTCAAGTGAAGTTGTGACTCCATGTTTGATGTGGACGGCCGTTATTTATTACCTCTTTTCGGCTTTCATGTTAAGGCTGACTTTGGTAAGCGTGTTTCTTCTTGTCTCATGATATGTCTCTTAAATTGTCAATTCATGTTCAGTCACCACCTCCCTTAGACAGTGAATGCCTTTTTGCGAAAAGATTTCTCTGTTGGTAAAATTATCTCGGGAGAATTCGTAGGATCCTTCACTATTCAGCCTCTTTTCAAACCTTCCACGCCTCGAAGCATGTACGGCCGTTGAGACAATGATTGTATGGAGTTGGTGGATTTTAATCTCCAGGCTAAATGATTTGTTTGTTCAGATAAGCCGTACTTTTTGAAAGACGGCTCCTGATTTCCAGACCGACATGCAACACCGTGATATGTATCTCCACTGCTTGTGATAACAGTGCCTAAATAGTTGAAATTTTCTATTTGTTCCAGATCTGTATAGCCAATGTTGATCGGAAACTGGATAACCTGGACTCTATAAGTATAACTTTAAGGGCGTCTTTATCCATCATCTCGTGTATACATTTAATTGTATATCAGAGTAATGCTATGTCGCCTGCAAAATCCAACTTGGTTTGGTTTACGCCATGGGAATCCGAATGCAGCCTGTTTAAGGAAAACGTCGATGGCTAAAAGAAAGAGAGAAACGGGGATAAGATACACCCTAATCTCATATCCGTATCGATGTTGTGAGACAACAACTTGACTTGCTTTAGACATATCGCTGGATCTGGACAAATTATTGCGAGATGCCTTACTCTCTTGCTATTTTCAAATTTCACTTTTTTTTAAATCTACAAAACTGAATTTTTGTCATTAATTGATATTCTAGGCTTTTTGCACGATGTTTCGCAGGACGTAAACCTGTTCAGTGATTGATTTGTTTTTTCGGAAGCAGCTGAGAAACATTATTCTAATTTAAGCTTTTTTCCGTAAGAAGCTCAAAATAATCTCTAGTAAAGAAATGTTCAACTCAAAGTTTCTTAATTCTTTGATAGTACATGTTTAATTTCTACAATAACATTTGATAAAGTGTGAAAAATAATTTTTTAAAATAGAATAAAAAAACATTTATCAAGTATAAACAATTTATTAATTAGCTTACTGTTTAATTATTAAAAATAAAGAAAGTTGTTTGTTTTTGAAAGGAAGATTATTTTTTCCTGGGAAAAGAGGGGGGGGTGACACCCCGAGATTACCGCACCGGGTGACACCAACCCTAGTGACGCCACTGTTGTAACGTAATCAATAGACATTTGTAACTGAATTAACTGACTTTTGTAGCTAAATTAACATACATTTGTGGCTTAATTACAAATTTTTGTAACTTAATTTACTAAACTAGATGACAACCTTATATAATTCCTTGAAATATGTTTTTATGAGAAAATTCCAGGCGCAACCAACATTTCTCTATACAGACGGATTCATAAAAATATCATCAGAAAAGACCGAATAGTAATGTATGTATTTCTATCTTTACTTTTCTAGAAAATATCCAGAGTTCTGCCCTTGTAAGTGCGGTCAAAGACAGTATACGAGTGAATCTTTCCCCACTTTTGTCATATCTCTCCTGTGATATGTAGTCATTAATTATGTATTAACCCATGTACCTGTTGTTACATCCTGTTTATGTGTACGGCTGTTTACATTCTTTAACAGTGGTTCTCCAACCAGTGGGCCGCATGGCGACCATAGGGGTTCAAAGAAAAATGAGCACTTAATACAATCAAATTAATTTCTTCGTTGAAATCCAGATCGGATAACTTGAATAATAATGGACCTCATTCACCAAAAGTAAACAAACATTTTCTCTATATGTTCTATACAAATTACGTAATACTTAAGCGTGTCACGTGATACGTAATTTTAACTATTTTATCAATATTATGACGTGGCTAAATGTGTTTATTTACATTTGGCGAATGAGATCTATAAACTTGCTCCTTACTATTCTTGCAAACTTCTACTCTATAACGTCCGAAACCAAACATTTGAAGACATTATTTCCTTGTATATTCCAGACTGGACAAATTCAGATCCCAATCACGAGTGAGTTCATATTAGCATAAAAGCGGCTTATTAAAACATCCACAAACGAGAAACTTAAACCAATGTTAGTACAAGTGTCCCCTTCAAACCTTGCGATCTATGGGGCAGATGCCCTGGCTTCAATTAAAAAAAACTGAAATGGAAAAGTGGTTTGAGTGCTGGGACAAGTCCCGTGGAGTCGGAGCGCATGAGGCGCCCTGACCGCACTTCCCCGTGGTGGAGGCTGTCCAGGCCTGAGCAAGCTGTTATAGCACAGTGTAGGACAGGCCACTGTCCTGTTGGTTCATACTTTTCACGACTATGGCCAAATTTTGACTCACGGTGCCCCCGCTGCGGGGAAGAAGAGGAAACCGTGCCTTATATTCAGTTGGACTGCCCCAGACTTGCTGATCTCCGTCTCGACAGGTCTGGGAAACCAAAACTTCTCAACCTGTATGGTTACGCCTACGCCTACGCACTAGGCAAGACAGCAGGGTTTCTGTCCAAGGCTTTTGCAAATGGAGTTTGATGATGATGATGATGATGATGGGGCAGATGATGTTAAGGTCATCTGTTTCTACAGCCAACGGTTAACGAGCAGGGTGTTATGTGGCCAGCACAACGACCAACCGCCTTTACTTTCCCCAACTAAAGTCAGGTACCCATTAGAGTTGGGTGGACTCAGGGGCGCCCTAAAAATCCCGAAATTCAAATTCCCAGTCTTCATCGGGATTCGAACCCAGGACCTCAGGTTCAGAAGCCGAGCGCTTAACCTTTCGACAACGCGCCCCCTAATGTTAGTACAAGGAGACCACTAATTATGTCTCAAAAAACAGATTCCAGTGTTACGGTCCTACATTACGAGATAATGTCCAGAATTTGCTGACTGCTTTCCATTCTTCCTATTTGGTAGAGACGTGGAAATGTATGGCCATATAACAAGATCTTCGGGACTCACAAAGACCTTCCTCCAGGGAACAGTACCAGGAAAAAGAAGAAGAGGCAGACAGAGAAAGCGGTGGGAAGACAACATAAAAGAATGGACGGGCCTACCATTGAAAGAGATTTTATTTTTAGTGGATTTAGTGTGTTGGGAACCTTGTCACAAAAAAAAAAATAAACCGACTAGAAATGTCTCACAGGCGTTCGAGAGTGTTACCTGTTACCTATCCCTTAGTCTGGTGGACCGTTGGGGCACCAAGCAAGAATTGTAGACCGTCTTTCTCCATTCCTTTCTATCCTTTGCCCTATTTAAAACCTCTTTCAATGGTAGGCCAGTCACTGAAAAAACAAAAAAAACTTTGTCCTTCAAGGATCCACCTTTTCTTGTCCCATGTACTGCCTCCCAGATCTCTAATTCTAATGTCACAGATGAAAAAAAATCCTTCCATGTCTGAACCTACCAGCCCCCATTTAGTATCACGAACCCTCTTTTCGTTCACGAGACTTCCTAGTTGTAGAGTTGCAGCATACTATCCTCATGATCTATTACCCGTTCTCAGAGGCTTTAAATAGAAGTCCTAATCGTTATGTCACAATGACACTACATTCATTTATCAAACCTTGGCATACTGACCTGTTTGCACGAAGTATGCAGTTGTAAAATGTTATGTCTGGGCATAGTCTGGGGGTTTCTTAACGAAATATAATATATAAAGTGGCCACTTTGTACACTTGATGGCCACTTTGTACACTACTTGGCCTCCTTCTACACTACTAGGCCACTTTGTACACTACATGGCCAGTGGGATATTTCTTTTCTATCACAACCTCTCTCGTCCCATAATTTCTTATTTTTATTTATATTATATAAATAAAATAATTTTCAAAATTATAAAAATAAAATATTTTCTTCCAAAGAAAGGTTTTTATCCATCTGTTACAGGCGCCTCTCAGGAAAATAAAAAATAAAAATCCAGCCTAGGAGTTGAAATGACGTCACCTACGTTAACTATTTTTCATGCAATCGTAATGACATAATTTGCACTTCATAGAAAATCCTATACAAGGCCGGTCCTACAGATTGCGGACCCCTTTGAGAAACGGATTGCACGGGGCCTAGTCTTGATAAGGATTCTTCTTCTTCTTCTTGAAACTGTCAGGTAGAGTTGATCCGTTGGCTCTTGGAATTCTAAGCCAGCAAAAGTGAACAAGAGCTCCCTCTAACCGGCCTGAATGAGAACAGTATACTCTGTTCTGTCTGGTGGGTAGGTCAGACCCGCGGGAAGAGACCGCGTACACTAAGACCCCCGCCATTTTCCTTTTCTATACCAGGCTAACCGTGCAAGACACGCCATTTATGTTTTGCTGCCCTTTAGCCTAATCGTTTCCTCCTACGATCGTTTAAATCCGGGCGCCACAATGAGGCAGGGTAGCATACCCGGGCTTGTTAGGGATAAGGATAACAAGTAGGATAAGGATAACAATTGAAAATTAAGACTGTATTTGAAAATAAATTCGTATTAGCATTTTATTTATACTTTACTAAGTACAAAAGCAAGGTCACTTTATAAGCCATCTACAGTAGATAGTAGTTTTCCAACATAAAGCCGATAAACATTCAGATCTGCCTTTTAGATTTACTATCGACTAGCAAAATATTAGTTGTTGTTTTTTTTTTAAGTTGTCGTATATAGATTTAGATCTATATTTATCTATATAAATATATTTATAAGCCAGTGACTATAAAGTACATTAAGTATTTGAACTGCTTGTTTTGGTGAAAAACTTACATTTCTACATTGTTATTAAATGAAAGCTGATACTGCCGCTTTCTTTTTCTAATCGCGAGTAGGATTGGCGTTTTCCATAATGAATGACACCTCGAAAAGACAATTTCGTCTGTTTCTAAGGATATTTGCCTGAGTTTTCAGAAGATTTTAAATAATTTTCATAATTTGTTAGTATATTTTGCGATTTCAGGACAATTCCCGAAATCCTTTAATATAAATTAAAGTGGTTTAATTTAATTACTTACACCTAGAATTCGCGAGGGGTCTATGAAAATGCCTCAGACTGGCCCTGCTCTTATATAAATATATAATGCAGATACAGCAGATTTATGTCCTTGAAACATAAAGACCGCAACTGTGCCGCCTTATCAGAATGCCACGCCTATCAAATCCCATCATTGCTTCTGAAATATAACGTAGCCAAACAATCTTTAATACTATTTATACCTTTTATCAGGAGCAATAATAAAAATAAAAATTCTAATCCTTTCCTTGAATAGCCATTCTATTTTTTGAACCCAATGACAAACAATTTATTAAACATGCCTGGTTGTCCTTGACCTTATAAAATCTAACAGCATGTTGTATAAAAAATGTTCAATGTCAATCTGTGTTTACCTTCATAACAAATGTGTACTGTGTAGATAACATTCAACATAACATAAGAAATAACACTTAGATGCCTTTGATACACGATTCAGTTTCTACATAAAGCGTCATTGTATAATATATATTGTATTCTTTGTTTACCTGTTACTATCCCTTAGTCTCTTAGTCTCTATCAAATGCTGTATTACTAAGAGATGAATAGTGGATATGAATTTTGTAGCATTCAGTCGTTGTGCTGGCCACATGGTATCCTTGTTTACCGCTAGCCAAACAACTTATCGTTATCTGCCTAATGGATTGCGGAGGTACGGTGGATGAGTGGTAAGGAGCTTGGCTTCCGAACGGGAGATCCTAGTTCGAAACCAGGATCTAAAAAATAAAAGTGTACATGACATTTGTTCAAAAAAGTAAAAGACGGTTGGTTGTCGTGCTGTCCACATGACTCCCTCGTTATCCGTTGGCAACACAAACAGATGACCTTAACATCATCTTCCCCATACATCAGAGCGGTTGGTACTTGACTTTTGTTTTTTAGTTTCTGTCTAGTAGAACGAAAAGAAACCTTCTTTTGAATTCCAATGAACTGAATTAATATTCCTATTTTATATTATTATTATTATGTTACTATTATGTTAAAGAAAGATTATTCATTCTCTGGCGTAGCCAAGGTCGAGTTTCGTTAAAGGGAGACAAAATCCATCGTATTCCCTTTATCAGTTTCCACTGAGGAATTTTCTGGTGATGTGGCAGGTCTGCAGCAGTACCGCCCTCTGACAGGCAACGAGAATGTTCCTAGGAATGTCAAGAGCCTTAAAGGTATCTGTGATGTCAGTTGTTATTATCCCCTCGGTTGATATGACAATGGGGTATATTGTTATTTTAGATAACTTCCATAAACGCTTAATCTCCAAGCCTAGGTTCACATACTTTCGCTTTTTTTCAGCTCAGTTTTTCTTAAATTATGAGATAGTGGTACGGCAATGTCAATCATGAAAGCGGCTTTTTCATTTTATATCGATAAGCAACAGATCAGGGCGATTAAAATCTACCGTTTTGTCGGTCAAAATAGGCCTATCCCAGTACAGCAGGTGATCAGTTGACTGCAGAACCTCTTGTGGTGAGTATTTGTAATAAGGAGGAGTATCCTTCTCGATCAACTTGTGTGTCAAAGCCAAGTGCTGGTGTATTAGCTTTGCAACTTGGTTATGGCGACCTAGGTAGGCAGATTCCGATAGGGCTGAACATCCTGCCATTATGTGGTCAATTGACTCACCAACATTTCCACATTTTCGGCATTTGTCGACAACATTGAGTTTTAGGTTATTATTATTATTATTATTTTACGTTTTCCTTTCGATAACAAAATGGCTGGTAAATCTTCGGTACGTGTTTGGTCTATTGTCACGGTGGTTTCCAGTTCGAACCTTGTCAACCGTCAACTCAGTGTAAAAAAACATTCCTAGATCTCTAAGGATCCTCAGTCTAGATCAAATGTCTGAACTACGCAATCCGAATAAACTTGGTATAATATAGGCCTACTAGTCGACCGAGGGCGCGGTGGCTGAGCGGTAAAGCGCTTGACTTCCGTACTGGAGGTCCCGGGTTCGAATCCTGGTGAAGACCTGGATTTTTATTTCGGGATTTTCGGGCGCCCCTGAGTCCACCCAGCTCTAATGGGTACCTGACATTAGTTAGGGAAAAGTAAAGGCGGTTGGTCGTTATGCTCAGTATGCTGGCCACATGACACCCTCGTTAACCGTAGGCCACAGAATCAGATGACCTTTACATCATCTGCCCTATCGACCTCAAGGTCTGAAAGGGGAACTTTACTTTACTTTTTTTTTACTAGTCGACCGGCGGCATAGTATACGCCCCTATTTTCCAGGCACTGGCGGATCAAGGGAGGGGGGTAGGGGCGATCGCCCCCCCCCACTTGGCGTACGAATTTTAGTATAGAATTTCCACAATTGGTATATGAATGTATTACTTATGTTAATAATATATACTAATTATTTTATATTTCTCTATATTTTTAGATTATTTCGCCCCCCCCCCCTTTTCTAGTATGTTGGCCGATATGGTGGGGTCAGGAGGGGGTGGCGGCATCAATTTCGCCCCCCCCCCCATAAGCTTTCGAGTGGGGGGGCGGTCCAATTTCGGGTGGGGGGGTGGACGAATTTTAGTTTAGAATTCACCAATTGGTATACGAACTTATTACTTGTGTTAATAATATGTACTAATTATTTATATCTCGTCCCCCCCCCTATAGTATGTTCGCCGATATGGTTGGATCGGGAGGGGGCGGTGGCATCAATTCCGGCCCCCCCCCCCCAACATATAAGCTTTCGAGAGGGGGGCGCTTTTGGCGTCGGGGCTTCTACCCGAACACCATTTATAAATAATGCGTTGTAGATGTCAGGAGAATGCGTTACTGCAGTGAAGTATGCAAGAAAACGCTTTTGGCGCCGGGGCTTCGCCGATGAATGAATAATGAGCTGCCCCCCCCCCACTCCAAAGTTCTGGATCCGCTAGTGTTTCCAGGGCAGGCCTTAGGCACTGCAACATATGCGACCGCAGTGGGTCCCGAACTTTCTTTGGACCCGTGCTAATTTTTAGGTGTATAAATTATTAAATTGAACCATTTTATAAAACATAACAGATTTCCCGCGGTCTCTTGATTTACCAGGAGCCCCCTGGAAATCTCCTGAAATGTTATTAAATGCTATGTCGCCGGTCGAAAAAATACTGGAAATTTCCGGACATTATTAAAATAGTTTTAAAGTAAAAAAAATATGCTTTGCTATTTTGTGAATGAAAATAGTGCGGATTTGGATATATTATTTCCCATTCACACCATGCTGCGCCATGGGATCTTCCCATTTGCTTGTTATAAGTAAAGCGGAATGAGTGAATTCATGAATGAACAATACTATGAATGGAGCTAAAAAAAAAAAAAAAAAGGAAAATTACCTTAATTTACGCGATATTAAGAATATAGCTGCACTCATGTAACAATGCTTAAGAAAAACAAAATTTGAATGTTAATTTGATTAAATGGACTATATTTAGTATGTTCATGTGCTAAAGTATAAAACTATCTCTGCGAAGAGTAATTCTATAATCTTCTTAGAGTTGAATTCGAGTTTTAGATCTAGATCTAGGAATAGAGAGATAAGTTACCTTTCGTATTCATGTCTAATGAACGAATGTGCGTAATTAAAGTACTTCTAAAGTGAAACCTGAGAGTAGACTCTATATGTGTATTGTTGTTCTATTTTCAATAGTCTAACGACACAATAATGTGGAAATACTTTTAATATTATGACAATAATCTGAGAAGAAGAGATAATAATATAAACACCACTTTCATTCACAAAATAGTGCGGATTGGGATGCACCAATTTCCATTCACACCGCGTGCGTGCGCCATGGGATCTTCCCTATTTACTTGTTGTTGCTTGCATGTTGTTGTTGTTTGACCTTTTACTTTGAGGAATATATATATAGATTGTTTCGTTATGATGATCTTAAGATTGTGGAGTCATGTTAATAATAATAATAATAACTATCTTTATTGTCCGTAAGGAAATTAGTCTTACAATGTGTGCGTTACACCAAACAAAACATTATAACTATAAAAAACCTAATTGAATCAAACTAGTTACTCATATAATTTACATGTGAAACGTTTATATTAGATTGTTTCTATTTAATAATTTGATTGCCAGGGGAACAACACATCCTAAGATTGTGTAGTCATTTTGATCCTAAGATTGTGTAGTTATAATGATCCTAAAACTGTGTAGTCATGTTGATCATAAGAATATGTAGCTAAGTTGATACTAAGATTGTGTTTCCATGTTGATCCTAGACTATGTAGTCATGTTGATCATAAGATTGTATAGTCATGTTGATCATAAGATTGTGTAGTCATGTTGATCCTAAGATTTAGTAGTCATGTTGATCCTAAGATAGTGTAGTAATGTTGATCCTATGATTTTTCAGTCATGTTTATCCAAAGATTGTGCAGCAATGTTGATCCTAAAATTGTGTAGTCATGTTAATCCTTAGATTGTGTAGTAATTTTGGTCCTTAGATTGTGTAGTCATTTTGATCCTAATATTGAGTAGTCATGTTGATCCTAAGATTGTGTGGTCATGTTGATCCTAAGATTGTGTAGTTATGTTGATCCTAAGATTATTCAGTCATGTTGATTCTTAGAATGCTTCCAACAGTAGAGTATGACACCGGGTCCCTAAAATAATGAAGAAAACAGTAGTACAGTCAACGCGACCATAAAACAATTGAAATTGTGACCCCAGACTAATAACTTGCTTACCTGAAACAAAGTTCATGACTTTTGAAAACACAAGCTTGACCTCTCTCTATAAGAAGAAGAAACTCCACTGTAAGTCTGTAAAGATTCTTAACTAATCGAATCTGGATTGTTCTAACCAACACAAAATTTGTGCTTAAGGTTAGTTTAGGACGAACTCGCGCCCATGACTGAAAAACAACATAACAATGTTCTGCACGAGCTAGTTAGTTATTATCTGAGTTACCTTGGGGGCGTGGCGGCTTGGCGGTAACGCGCTTGGCTTTCAGACAAAGGCTTCTTGAGTTCGAATCTCAGTTAAGCATGACATTTTTAATTTCGGGATTTTTAGTATGTGTGTTCGTGTTTCATTCGTGAAGGTGAGAGGAAGTGTTAGCAATTGGTTGGTGGCTATGCAGGGTGAATGGTGCAAGATAAGTGGAACTGTCTTAAGCTGTATTGGGTACGCCAGTCATCCAGACGAGTCCAGGATGCCAGAGTGTAAAGATGTGTTTTATTGTTAATTAGATATGTTTTAAGATATTACAGTTGATTTCATCTCAATTAAATTAGTCTTAATTCTAATTATAGTTATTAGTAGTATTGTTTATAAAGATGCTACTCAACTTATTTCAAGCTTTATAAGCTAAACTATTAAACGTCTTCGGCGGTTTGGTTGTCTACCAATAGTTTGGTGCTATAAATAAACGACCGTCAACTTAAGTCCATCCAACACTATTGCGTGCCTAACATGTAAAGGTGGTTGGTCGTTGTGCTGGCCACATGACACGCCAGTTAACCCATGGCCATGGTCTGAAAGGGTTAATTTACGGTTTACTTTACTATCTATTCTAGTTATTGATCAGGTCCTTAATGTTAATGATTAGGGTTCAGAAAGCAACTGTTAACCTTTAATGAAATTAGAAACGTTTCAAAATATTAACAATATTGTTAAAAAAAACTGTACAAAAAATATTATACTTATAGTAGTTTTAAATGTTCTGAGATATTACATGTCGTGCCTAAGAGTGAGCATCGTTTAGTGAATGGAATAATTCATATGGTTGGATGTGTGAGTATCAATATCAAAATTTTTTGTAAGAAGGTAATGAAAAATGAACAGAAAAAAATATAAAAAAAGGAGTTTAAAGATAGAAAAAATAAGAGAAAGTATGATAGAAGACAGAGAGAGAGAGGTGTAGACAGATAAAGAGGGAGAGAAAGAAGGATAGAGAAAGTAATAGAAAAACGGATAAATGGAGTGAAAAGAAAGAAAGAGAGAGAAAAAGTATAATAAAAGATAGAGAGAAAGAGAGAGAGAGAGAAACATAAAGAAAGAGAGAGGAGAGAGATGGAAGGAAAAAAGAGAGAGGAGAGAGAGAGAAGGAAAAAAGAGAGAGAAAGAGAGAGATCATTGTTTTAAAAAATCTCACAAACGACATCAAATAATCTAATACAAGAAAATACGCCCCTTTATCCAGTTAGTTCTAAATAATAACCACACTAACACAAACAAACAATAATAATCAAAAAGGAAAGAAAGAAACCAAATTGTTAAATGTGTCAACCAACCTTCAATGAAGTCAACATTGACAATTCGCCTGACAGCAAACCTACTTGTATGCGTTACATTGACATGCTCTGGGTATAAGTATGCGGTGACGTTCAACGCGTTTCTATCAAGATATGTGTCCTTCAAATGAATGCCACACTGAGTCTTATAGAAGAGAGGATGTCTGGAAACAATCGTATGCTTATAACTAACATTCGCTAATTGTCTTCTTGGTTCCTGTCAAACAGCGAAACAACATGTAAAGAATAGAATAAATAACTTTTTGATAAAAACATGAAAGCCAGTTGTTTATGAAGCTACTTTGGGCTGGGCACGTATCCCGTATGGGAGACGAACGTATGCCAAAGGCAGTTTTTTTTGGTGAGCTAAAAGGTGGTCGACGTAACAGAGGCGCCCCACGGAAACGCTTCAAAGACCAGCTTAGGCGTCAACTTTCCTTGGCTGACATAGAAGAGAGCACCTGGCATCATGCGGCGTCGGAACGAGACAGCTGGAGGTCACTCACAAAGGCCGCGGGATACACATTTGACCAAAAGAAAATCTGCCGCCGAGGACAAACGCAGACGACGAAAAGAAAATCTAAACCGACCACCTGCGGACAATGGTTTTGTTTGCCCTGGATGTGGCAAAATATGTAGATCACAGCTGGGACTGCACAGCCACGGGAAACACTGTATTCCTCACTAATCTTTGGACTCGAAGACAAGCCTATTATTATTATTATGAAGAACTACAAAGCAAGATTGAAACCAACAATAACAAAGAGAACTTAATATTAAATATTGCATTTTCATTCAAAAAAGCATCATTGCCTATTTGGGATGTACACGATAACTAATAAAATGTCAAAACGGCTAATTAAACTTTCAATGATGCCAAATTTATAAGAAGTACACTTTTTGTTAATTTTAAAAGCTGAACTTATATAGAATGAAGCGTGAATACTCTATAATCAATGTCATATCTCTTTATATTGCAAAATGTATCTTTTGCTTAGTACTTTTTCTACATAAACAAAATTAATTAGTTTGGTTAATTACATTGGTTACTTTTTTAATTGAATATTAATATACGACTTACATTATCTGTGTATTGAAAGAATTTACATTTGGCTCTTGCGTAAATTTTTCCTGTAGTGCAGCTAATGTTTGCTGATCCATCGTGGTGGAGACTTGTGTCACATGAAACGTTACGAATTTTAGCTGCAAGTGAAAGATGTGTCCCTTTAAATGTCACATTTGTAAAGCTGAAGTCAAGTATCAAGATATGATATTTAAGTGGCTTCAAAAAATGATAACTAAAGCTGTTACAAAAAAATGACAGACTAATCAATAACACTAATTAGTTACTTGATTTTAGTTGGGTGAATGTAAAGGCGGTTGGACGTTGTGCTGGCCACATGACACCCTCATTAATTGTGGCCAGCACAATGACAGACCGAATGGCGATAAAAATAAGATAGCCAGTTAGTTTTGTGTGGACTTCGGGGTGTCCCAGGCTTCACTAAGATTCGAACCCGAGACCACTTCGGTTCGGAAGCTTAGCTCTTTACTACTCAGCTACCACCTTTATTTTGTAGTATAATTAGACGGTAAATGTTTATTATTACAGACTTACAGACAACGAACGGTTGAAAAACTACAGCAAAATACTCCGTTCCTTGAAAAGCTTTAGCTACGCAGGTTAATTCTGGAGAAAAAAAATTAAAACATTCATATATTAAAATATAACATTTATCAAAGTCACACAGATGTTTTTATAGAATATATAGCCTAACCACATCCACGGCTAACCTCTTGGAAGAGGACATGAATGTCTGGGAATTGGGTATGATTAGAACTTTGTCATCCAAACAGCATTACCCCAATACCCACATAGCTGTTGGACGAATCAACGAATATTACCAAGACAGCAGGAGTTCAGCAGCTTTGAAGAATCTGCCTGTGTGTAGTTATGTGCTTTGTTTATGCATGAGGTTTGCGGGACATGTTCAAAGACAAAAGGAAAGCGCAAACAGGGACGTCCTCGTATAACTTGGCACCACAGCATCATGGAGGACCTCAGAACAGTGGACACCAGCTGGGAAGAGGCTTCAGACTTTGCCAATGACAGATCTTTATGGAGACAGCTCCCGCCGAACGGGGCGGAAGGATATAAATCTAAGTCTACAGTAAGTAATTATGTGGGCTGAAAAGTGTTTAATTGTCACAAGCTTCTGATATTTTTCCCATATTGGACTCTGGATCCTTTTCTGATGATTTGATATAGCCGCAAGGCAGTAGATGTTCCAATACAAAGTTTTCATTCTTCTTTGATGAGTAGCTAGCCAATACTCACGAGCCTAAATTTTACTTGTCCTTAGTATGGTGCTGATAGACATGCAATAATTTAGTCAATATATATTTAATTTAAAAAAATGAAACAGTAATAAGTCATTGTTTGTCCTAGTAAAGTAAAATTCCCCTTTCAGATCTTGCGATCTAAAGGGCAGATAAAGTAATATGGGCGACGGCTACAAGGGTGACATTTGGCCAGGGCAACTACCAACCCATAAGTGTAGGTTGAACTCAGGGGCGTCCAGAAATCCCAAAATAAAAACTTGCATTCTTCACTAAGATTCGAATCCGGGACCTCTTGGTTTGGAAGCCAATAGCGTTACCACTCAACCACCTTTCCTCCATTGTGTTTTTTGGCTTATAAAACTTTTAAAAAGGCATACGCTTGCACCTTGTTGGGGTCTTCTAGCGAGAAATGAAATTGTAGCAGACGCCTTGAGATTTTGTTGCTGCTGACTTGTGTTCCAAGAGATTGCATATTTGTTGGATGCCGATAGCGACATAGTACATTTGCATGTAACAGTTTCACCTTCTTCTACTAAAGTTGTACAATTTTCAAGCAACAGTCTCGAACAGTTTTCTGTTTAAAAAAAAAGAAATTTTATAAATAGACTATAAACTGTGTCTACTACGCTAAAATAATTATACGACATTATTTAATTATGATATAATTATTTGCAATTATAGTAAGAAAACATAATTTATAAGATAAGATAATTTTTATTGATCCAATGAAATGGAAATTCCGTTTGATTACAATTGACAACCTCGGCGTAACTACTGTACAAAAACAATATAAATGAAAAATTCTTAACATTCACATACGAAACATATTCATTTGTGACAAGTGCTTCATGAATTTTTTCCACAGCTGTTATCTTAAAAAGATTTGCATTGAAAAAAGATTTTTCGAATATTCATATGTTAATCTAGAATTGAATATTAAGTAGCGACTAAAACTTTGTTTTTCCTGGAGGATTCAGAAAACTCTTTCCAATGCATAAATGCCAATAGGGAATAAGGTAAACTTGTTCTAACATTTCTTAACATATAAAATATGAAATCAGTCTTTATCTTAATATTATATTATATTATATTATGGATCCAATCAAATGGAAATTCAGTTTGACTACTGTACAATCAAAATATGGATGATTAATTTACATTCAACATTCACACACGAAACACATATACATCGACAACCAGCGCTTTATGAATTGGACTTCTATGTACTTCTAAATGACGACAACAGATGATCTTGTAACACTCTGACTGAAAGTGGGATAAACGAGTTTTTAATTTTTTTTTTAGTCCTAATGGAAAGGAGAAGACAACTTCGTTCAGATGTTATGTAACAGGTTGTCATTAAGAATTGAGAGTGTTATGGAAAGGTATCTTTCATGAAAAAGCTCATCCACAGATGATAGCTGTAGTCGAGTAATATACGATGCTTTTTAGTCTTTGTACCAATCCTATACTCTTAAGCGAGCAATTCTTGTATATATATATATATATATATTTCTTCTATTTCGAAAACGGCTCTAACGATTTTCTTTAAAATTTCAACGTATCTAAATGTTAGTGAGAAAAAAATTCTCAGCTCATTGGCCACATCGGGAAAACTCGAGTTCGACCGTTATATCGGTTTGAAAAATGTCTCATTATGGAAAAACTTATTTTGGTTTGAAGGTTTTATGAATGACATGGAGAATTTATGAATGAAATTTTTTCCCACGACGTCAAAGGGAAAAAAAACTTGACACCTCCTACGTCACTGGCTTACATCCGTTCACTAAAGCAACAATTTTAATCGATGAATGAATAGACACAAC
>JADKLZ010071522.1:1897537-1911034 GCA_021533235.1 Biomphalaria straminea | reverse complement strand
TTGTCTTCATCATTTGATTTTATTTCTGTGCACCCAAACCCACCACAGAAACTTGGTAGCACGAGTGGGGTCAGGAAGAGAGACAACTGTGGAATCAGAAGTGTACAAATCTGCATCCTGACTAACGAAGTAAAGAGACAATCAGAAGTCCAAAAGTAAAAGTTAATTGTTTTTCTTTTTTACTATACTTTTGAACATTTCTGTTTATGTTTTCTTTTTGTTTCAGGGTAGTTAAGTTTAGTTAAGTACATTTTAAGATAATTTGCCTGTATTATCTAATTTTGATTTTTTTTTATCCTTAAATAGTTTTGTATTGAGTTAGGGCTAGTTGTTAGCAAGTTACTGTTATTTTTGTTAGACTTTCTAAGACCTGCAGCCAGATGGAGAAAATTACGGTGGAACCTAGTTCAGTTAATGGGAGAGACGTTGGTCTCACGTGCAGTGGAAGAGAGCCGGAGGGGATGGAATGTGTCACTATGGGGATGTTGACTCGACTACATGCTGAACTTGAAGCATTGAAGCTGGTCTGTCAGCGCCCTCACTACATTATAGAACCAGCTAGGAAAATGAAGCAGTTTAGCGGGGATGGCAGAAATGATGAAGTTTCAATTGAAGATTTCGTCAGAGAAATAAGAGACCTGTGGGAGCTCCGACCTTACCTCTCGCCTCAAGAGAAGGCAGCAACCATCCTGGTGAACATAGGTGGTCCAGCTAGGGTAGAGGTAGATCTGCAGCCGCCTCAGGTCAGAAGTGATCCCGAAGCTCTGCTGGATGCACTTATGTTTGCATTTGAAAAGGTCGTACCAGTGCGAGAGGCTGAGATCATATTTCTCAAGTCACAGCAGAGAAGAAGTGAGTCACTGCTTGAATTTTCTCACCGACTGTTTAAAGAGTTCACAACGGCCATAAGACAAGAAAAGAGAGAAGGCATAGATTGCTTCAAGGAGGAAAGATTGCGGGACCAATATGCCTATGGAGTCCGAGATCCAGAACTTCGCAGAGAACTGTTCAGGTTCATAGCCCAACATCCCAAGGCAAGTTTTCAAGATCTACGAAAATATGCATTCAAGTTGGAGAACCAGAACAAAGATGCAGCTCGAGCCCAAGAGCATTCATCAGAGGTTATTTTGGCACAATTGGCCAAATTAGAGAAGCAACTTGAAGAGATAGAGGGGGCAGGCTATGACAATCAGCCATGGTCTATTAACTCACTCTCTAGTCAACTAAGACCAACACGAAGACAGACGAAACATAACCAGCAAAGCAGAAATCGACAGACAGCACCACTGGGTCTTGTATGGACAAGAACGAAGAGAGGATTCTTCCCATACACTGGTAACGGATCACCAGTGTGCACCAAGTGCTGGGAGGCTGGACATGTAGGGCGTCAATGTCCGCCATCGTCACAGCTCACTGTTGGGGTTCAGTCTGTGTGCAGTAGTGAACCCATTGCTTCACAGCCAACCCACCAAGTTGTACAACGGGCCAGCGAACTACGAGTTGATGCAACTTACACTACATGTCCAAGTTTCTCCAAGCAGGCATTGACAAACAGAGACGTTAAGGCTGGTCAGCCTAGCCGGACCGGACATGACAGATTCTGGAAGACACATGGACAAAAAAGAGAATATAAGCAACTGGACCTGCGACATAGACTATATTACTCACCACTACCTACCCCACCTCCTACAGCTTCCCAGACATCAGATACCGGTATCAGGAAAGACCTTAGGCCCGAAGAGAAACAACCCTGTATAACCTATGAAGCCAGCCAATTACAAAGTGGAAAGATGTTTGTGGTACCAGATTATGCTGAAAAGAAACAGTTGTTTCCATTTCAAGAAGAGTACTAGGCGGAACGTCCCGGGACGGGTCGTTTCAAGCTGGGGGCTCTGTAATGGAGTGGGTATTTTGGTTAGGTTACACCGGACAGCCCGATAGCCATTTGACCTTTCCCCCCATGATGACGTCTGGTCTTCCCGCATAGCAAAGCAGACCAACGTGGTCCATTCCACCGGCGTCTCTTGCCACAGTAGTGTCTGCTGTTAGTAGTTGGAGCCACGTCATCTCCACTCCCTTGTTGTGCCTGGTTCTACACCATGTGCTTATGTATGGCTGCAGGTAATTGCATTTTACTTTTTTTTATAATTATATTGTAATTTTATTTTCTATAAGTGCTATGGCTTTTTTTAGTTGTTCTATTTGTTATAGTCTTTTGTAAGCAAAGTAAAGAGCGAAACTCTTTTAACAATGTAGGCCTATGTTATGAACAACTAATTAATTTATTTTTTGATGACTACTTTGTCATTTATTTTTGTAATAATTTCTGGTGTTCCATATCTCTTGTGTTTGTATGAGAGCTGATGGGTTTACACTATGAGTTTTCGTTTTGTTTTTGTTAGATCTATCTTTTATGTCTATTAATTTTGATAATGTATTTTAATGTGTGCTTTTTATGTTTGCCTTTGGCAGGTCTTTAGTGTACATACATTGATAATAAAGAAATTGAAAGCGGCCTACATGTTGTCTTCATCATTTGATTTTATTTCTGTGCACCCAAACCCACCACATATATGTATATATAATTAATACAACATATTATATTTATATTTCAGAAGAGGATCAAGTGAACGTTACCGTTGTTATAAACCAACAAAACGTAGAGGACCAAAGATATTTGAATTTTGCCGACGAATTTTTAAACATTTCCGTTACCTGCCAAAGTCTACTAGGATCATGTCATCTACAGCTCAGATTGAATGACACACCTACATTGCTGGAATCAGTTGATGAACTGCTATTTGAAGCTAGTTATCCCAAACCTAAATATGTGTCTATCAATCTGACCGTATATAACTGCAATAGAAACAAGGTGTTGAAAAAATATACATACTACGTACTCATTGGTAAGTTATCTAACCTAAAAATGTGTTTATGTTGACTTGAAAGAAAAGTTAGGGAACAAGACATCGGAAACTAGCGTTGGTTAGGGTAATTTTTGATGGGCAGGTATCCAAATAGGCTGGGAAAAGGGTAACGTCCCCTTACAGACCTTGCAATCAATGGAATATATGATGTTAAAGTCATCTGTTTCTTTAGCCAATGGTTAAGGAGCAGGGTGTCATCTTTCCAGCACAACGACCAACCGCCTTTTCTTTCCCCAACTTAAGTCAGGTGCCAATTCGAGTGGACTCACGAGTGTCCTAAAAATATTGAATGCCCAGTCCTCACCTAGATTCGAATTCAGGACTCCGTGTTCATGGGTCAATCGCTTAACCACTCTGGGACCGCGTCTCATATATGTGTATTTGTTAAAAAAATATTAGAAACTTCTGTAATGAAACTCCCAACAGGTCATTGCATATATTTTTTAAAAGGATGTCATATTGGATTTATAGTAAACTTCTAACCTAAAACATATTTTCTTAAAATTTTGAAACCTTTATAGAGTTGTCTTCTTCAAATATTGCTCCTCGTATATAAAAGCTTCTAAGTGATAAATTAAAAACATAATCCTTATTTAGATCTTTCTTATTTACATTTTAGAATTAGTGTAAAAATAGCTCCGTCATAATAAATAATTGAAGCTAATTAATGTTATGCGAATGCCTTCGAAATTGAGCTAAGTCGACCAGCATTAAAATTAAACAAATTACTTAAACCCACGCAAGCACAACTTCATTTCTTGGTGTTTTATTAAACTTTAAATACTAAGAAAACTGAAACTAAATAATCTACATTATATGGAACGTAATTTAAAAGGCTCGATTAATTAGTTGTTGTAAGGTCAACTTTGATAAGTAGTTCGCAGCTGCCAAAAGGAGACTACTTACAAAAACAACCAAAAATGCTGAAAATAAAACTTAATTGACCCCTGGATAACAACGTTTTTTTTTTCGTTTAATGCTGCTAAATATGTAAGTCAAAACTTAGATTGCATTTCAACATCAAATATTTGTAAGTCAAAGGCTTAATACAAGTATTATACATGTTACAATTCCTTTTTTTATCATTTCACATATAGTGTCATATTATGTGTGTGTTACATTGCATGTTTGTGTGACTGAGTTGCATTCCAATTAGAACTTGTTTTTTAATTGTGTTGGATGACTAGAAATGTATTTTACATTTTAGGATCCAGCGAACAGTATATTAAACTATTTCCACTTCAAGAGTCAAAACAGAACACATCAACGTGTAAAGGTTTTGTTGTAAATGACATTATATTGGTTAGAGGCGATGCAAATGTAAATGGGCTTAAGGATTCAACAATACAAATTATTATCCAAAGAAAGTTACCATTGTCTAGTGAGGTAAGTTTTCATCAAATATTTTGTCAACATTAAAATTATTTGTTTCTAAAATGGTTTAGATTACTCTAATGTTCATTCAGAGTTGAAGATAATTTTTCCTCTCACCAAACCCTTCTATAAAAGATTACGGATGGCATCAAAGCGACACAAAAAAATATTGTAGATATTTTAGATAGGTAATAAATTTTATGATTATAATAATGATAACAATAATAATAATAAAAATCTTTATTGTCTGTAAGAAAATGTGTCCTACAATTTGTGCATTACACCAATCAAAACATTATAACTATTAAAAAAAATTACATTCACATTAGATCCACTGATAATTTACACATAAAAAATCTATATTAGATTGTTTCTATTTAATGATTTGATTGCCAGGGGAACAAAAGAGTGTTTGTGTCTGTTTGTGTTTGCTATTGGTGTCTTGTATCTTTTTTGTGACGGTTGAATCACAAAATCCTGACCCAAAGGATGATTTTTTTTCTAGAATCTTTTTATCTTTTTTATGCATGTTTGTCTCAAACAGCTGCCCGAGTGGGGTTTGTTTTTTTGCCAATGATTTTACCAACAGCATTTAGGATTCTATAAAGCTTTTTTTTTTATTTGTAATGCTCACATCGCCATAGCAGGAAGTGATACTAAACTTAAAATATTGCAGATATGAGAGTGATAAAACATTGCCAAGGCCTTTCTTTGCTAACATTAGATTTGGACAATTTTCTCAGTAATCTTTGCTGCCCTTGTTTGCTGATATAATCAGTATTTGCAGTAAAATTTAGTTTATTGTCTAGGATAGTGCCAAGGTATTAAAAGTCTGCATTATTTCAATAGTCTCTCCAGCTATAGAAATAATATAATTTTCCTTCTTTATCATTTCTTTGGGTTTTTATACATTTAAAAAATAATAAAAAAATATTTTTACAGTTTTTTTTTTCAATGTTTGCTATTTCTCTGTATTATATTATTATTAAATACTTTTCTTTCTATGTGATATTTTGGAAAATGAGTGGTGTAGGCGCGAATAAAATTTATTGCTCACTTTACCTTTGTATAATTGAAGGTCTTTTAAGCTGTTAGCCTCTTTTCTTCTAATAGAATATCCAATGTCGATATTAGTATAGTTATCTAAATTATATACATTTAATGTAGCATTTAAAAATAAAGTATTATACATTTTTTTCAAATACAGTAGACGTTAAAAGTGATTAAAATGTAATGTCTAGAGCAAATGTTTTTTTTTATTTCTAGTATATATATTGTGAGATAGACTTCAAGTCTAAGCATGCGACTCAAGGCTGTTCTTTCTATATGACAGAAAGAGATAACTTGTTCACATTCACTGTAACGATTCAAGCTACAAAAGAATTAAGTTTTGGAAAAATCAGAGGGAATCTTTTAACTAATAAAGGGATCAAAGATTCGCATGAAATAGATCTGCCTGGTATTTATAGTAAGCACTTACATTACTATGTCAATATCTTCTTTAGCAATATCAATGAATTGATCTATTAATCCATCTATTTTTTTTTGTCTCTTTCTTTCTCTTTCTCTGAATATGCATACGCATCTATTTGTTTTTTTCAGAAGACGATCAAGTCAATGTTACAGTTGTTATAAACGAAAAAAACATAGAAAACCAAAGTAATCTGATTTTTTCTGACAAACTCTTAAACATTTCCGCTACCTGCAAAAGTCTACTAGGATCATGTCATCTACAGCTCAGGTTGAATGACACACCTACCTTGCTGGAAACAAATGATACACTGAGATTTGAAGCTAGTTATCCCCAACCTAGATATGTGTCCATTATTTTGACGGTCTATAACTGTGATAGAAGCAAGGTTTTGAACACGTTTGCATACGATGTTCTCATTGGTAAGTTAATCTGACTTAATAATGTTATTAGTTTCCCTTTAAAAAGCATGAAAGCACGAAGTCTTGGCATGATATAGGCCGAATCTCTAAAAACCTCTTGGACAGATCTTGTTGAAGGAATGACAGATCTCTTTAATCTCTGTTGGAAAACTTCCAAAGTTCTCCAAAAACGTCTAATAACGTTTTGAATAGACATTCTTCAAATAGGCAGATAATATGCTAAGCAGATCTTCATCCACGCAATTTTTTTTAAACATTTAAAAACCTTTATTACAAAGCTTATATCAACTCACTCTGTCTGTCTGGTTAAATGTTCACGTTATTTTTCCCACATTCAATCTCGGATTAAGCTGAAATTTTGCACAAAGATTTAATTACCTAACAACACAAGAATCAATTAAAAAAAAACAACTATTACTTAATTAACTATTGTTAATTAATTATTTAGTTTGGTATCTGAAACAAGGTAAAGAAATTTTAATGACATATCTTGAAATATAAGCTGAACTGGCCGACACAGCGATTTATAGACGGGTAAACACTTCCTGAAAGACAAAGTTGTCCAAATGGGGTGGGTTTGGGCAAACGACTGTAAGCGCATGCCTGGAGGGCGAGGAAGGTGTGGGTGCGGGCGGGAGGGGGGCAGAATAAGGGTTAGAGAGTCGGCGTGCGTGCGTAGTGTACCGCATGGTTGGGCGGGGTAAAGAATTATATATATATATAAGTCATCTGTTTATGAGGAGTCTTGAACCCTGAATGAACTTTTATGCGTTTAAAAATGATCATGTAAACATTCAAACAATCACAAAGCGAACCCTTTGCCCCCCCCCCTTTTTTTTTCCCCAACTGGTTCAGACAAGTGATCAGCTCATTTCACGTTGAGAACGTAGGTAAAAATCTTCTAATCACATAGATTTACAATGTCTAGGTCATTCATACATTGATTATATAATTAGAATCACTGATCAAGCTTAATTGATACAATTACGCTTATTGTACTATTTGTCTTTGTTGTTATTATTTTATTTTTTTTTCTCGTTAGTGTAGCGTGCTTTTGGTAGGGTAGTCTATTCTACATACAAGCTGCTAAGAGCATAATTAAAAACATAAGCCTACAGATATTACTTTTTTGTTACATTGTACATGTGAATACAACGGCGTTCTTAATGAATAATTAAAACTAATTAAGATGGAGCCAATCTCTTTATATTGTAATTTGTCTAGCCTTAAAATTAAATAAAACGCAGAAGCTCACGCATTCACTCATCAATGCTTTACATGTTATGTGAAATGATACTATTAGAGGCAATTAAAGGGACTTAACTTTAAATCTAGATAGTATGGTAATTTTAGGTCGATTACGCCCTCTTCCTAAAGGAGATTACTTAAAATAAACAAATTTAAACGCAGACAATAACATTTAATTGACCCCTGGTAACAAAGACTTTGCTAGCGTTCAACGTGGCTACATATTGTAACGACTTTCTCTACCAGACCTTCTGTAAACTCTGCTTAACACAACAACAGCACATCTTGACAAAAGGAGCTTCAATAAACAATGTGGCGGTCTAATCACAATTACATCGTCAACACCGAATACGACACAATTGGCTACAGTAACATTAAAAAGCTTTCCTACACAACAGAACTGCCTAACACTACAAGTCTACCTAGTTCGTACAGCTACATTTTTAGGACTCAATCTCTTGCTGTACTGGACCCAACTGTCTCTTTCTAACACACTGCTTTTAGTCCGTCAAGGCTGTAGACCACATGACCACAACATGTGTCATACTTGGGACAACCGTTGACCTGTGTGACACGCCTTAGTCTGCGTGTCAGTAGGTCACACACACATTAACTCTTTTAGTCTGCCACTGGAGCTACTACAATATGTTAACCAAAACTTGGACTGCATATTAACATCAAATTTTCACTAAGAGTGTCTTAATAGAAGTAATATTGATATTAGCATTTGTGTTTTAATACAACAATATACTGTCATAAGTGTTCTGTTTGGGTGACATCGTTCCGACCATAAAGAATGTCCAGGCTTTTTATCTTGCTAATGATGTTTTAGATTTACTTCTTTTCAAATTTACATTTATTTTAAAATTTGTTGCATAAATGCTATCGTATTTTACATTTTAGGATCCAATCAACATTACATTAAGCTCTTTCCACTACAAGAGTCAAAACAGAACACGTCAACGTGTAAGGGTCTTGTTAAAAATAACATTATATTGGTTAGAGGCGAAGCAAATGTGAATGGGCTTAAAGATTCAACAATACAAATTATTATCCGAAAGCAATTTCAATTACATAATGAGGTAAGTTTTTTTTTTTTAATCATCTTTGTTCGTAAAATGTTATGCATTTTTCAGAAATTCAAAGTTCGGGAGGCTCGGTGGCTGAACGATAAAGAGCTTGACGTCTGAACCTGGGTCCGGAGTTGGAATCCTGGTGAAGATAATCTGTATCATATACATTGTTATCGACTTAAAAATTATTTGTTTATGTTTCTTGGGACATTTTGGGCCTCAATACAAACACGATTCTCTTCACTTCTTCTTGGTACTCTTCAAATAGCTTCGAATCTCCTTTAGTCCTGTTAGCTTCATCCAGACCTAGTTATTCCAATAATATGCCGAGACATGAAAGGCTTGGTGTTTCTCTTCGTCTTCAGCCTTTCAGATTCTGATGAAGCTATTTTGTTGGCATCTTTTCTTCCCATTGTATATCCAACGTCGACATTATTATGATTTTCTAACGTAGATACATTTGAATATTGCATTTAAAAAAAAAAGATGTTATTTATTAACATAGTCGACAATTAAAGAGAATTTTGTTTAATGTGTTAAGATTGTGTTTTTATTTTTTATTAACATAAATATTTTCATTTTTTTAAGTATATGTTTTGTGAGATCGAGATAAAATCTAAGCATGCGACTCAAGGCTGTTCTTTCAATATTACTGAAAAAGATAACGTGTTTACATTCACTGTAACGATTCAAGCTACAAAAGAATTAAGTTTTGGAAAGATCATAGGGAATCTATTAAATGATAAAGAGATCAAAGAATCCTATCAAATAGATTTGCCTGGTATTTACGGTAAACACATTTCTTTATCTGTATCTATATCATCTATAGCAATATCATTCAGACAATCTATCTATCTATCTATTTATCTATCTATCTATCTAATTATCTCTCTCTCCCTCTCTCGCTCTGTGTGTGTGCATCTATCTATATATATATATATATGCATAAATTGTTTTTCAGAAGAGGATCAAGTTAACGTTACAGTTGTCATAAACGAAGAAAATATAGAAAACCAAAGTTATCTGATTTTTACTGACAAACTCTTAAACATTTCCGCAACTTGCCAAAGTCTGCTAGGATCATGCCATCTACAGCTCAGGTTGAATGACACACCTATCTTGCTAGAAGGAGATGGTAAACTGAAGTTCGAAGCTAGTTACCCCGGACCCAAATATGTGTCAATTACTTTGACGGTCTTCAACTGCTGTAGAAGCAAGGTTTTAAAAAGAAATACCTACGATGTACTAGTTGGTAAGTAAATCTAACCCAAACTTTCAACAAATGCGTACCCCTTTAATAATCATCATGATTTCGAGTACCCCCCGCCCATAAAAAAAGAGTAATTATTGAAAATAATAAACAAGAAATACAATTGTTCATAAAACTAAAAATAAATGTTATATTAACATCAATTTGCATCAATGACAGGAGACAATAGTAGATGTGTTGCAACTCATACCCTCTTCAAACTCTTCCCGTATAACTGATTTCACTTTTTTTTTCTTTTGTTTCTCCAACATAAGCTTAGTACTAGGACAATGGAGACCAGGTATAATTGGGAAATTGGTTTCTGGGTAGTTACCTTGACGCGCTGGTAGGTCGACAACAAAAAAAAAAATAGGATTGCTTGGAATTGAAGTATGACTCCTAAAATACTAAAAGGCATTTTAAAATATTCTAAACTAGCGCTTAGAATGTGTACGACTTTTCCTTGCAATTACCTTTTTTTAATGATATTTTTTTTTTAGAATTTACATTACACTACTAGTATAGCTCATTTTCCGTCATAAAGTAACTCCGGCAAAATTAAGCATATGACGAAGATAATATAACATATAGCCAACAAAGGCTTTGTCTGATTCCAATTCAGCTAAATAGGTGTGTAACAATTCAGTGTCTGTTAGATTTCATATCTTTCTAACTGATTCGCATTCTAAATAGACGTTTCATTTTAATGATGTATTTTACCTTCTAGGATCCACTGAACACTATATTAAGCTGTTTCCGTTGCAAGAGTCAATACAGAACATAACAGCGTGCAAAGGTTTTGTTGAAAATGACACTATATTGGTTAGAGGCGAGGCAAACGTGAACGGGCTTAGAGATTCAACAATACACATTGTCATTCAGCAGGTATGCTGTCATTAAAAATCTTTTTTTTTTTATTTGTAAATTATCAATTCATGTACGTTGTCATCTAGTATCCAATCAAACTTTTCTCATCTTATATAGTACAGACGGTACTTCGAAAAAGATGAAAAAGCTCATCATGCATATTAACCATTAACCTAAATTCTGCCAAGTCACTGATTTTCTTGGCTAGCTCAGGCAACCCATTCCCTGCTCTAATAACGCTAGGAAAGAAGAAAAAATTGTACAAATGTGTCCTAGCATATGGGACCATAAAATAAGATATGTGCAGGTACAGTGTTCCCTTAACTATCACGGTAAACTATTACGAAAGGGCTATATCGAGGGATTTCATAAGTATTAATGGTAAAAATTTTCCATTTTTGTTTCACACCTAAGGTTTACCCACGGTCGTTTCAATGTTAATGAATAAAATTTGAAAAAAAAAATTCGTCATAGAAGCGCTCTAAGAAGTCGATACTTTTTCCTCATTTCTATCGCCAACATGATGACAAATATGAGCTTTGATAATAGAAGTTGTGAACTCCATTGTTCAATTCCGATTTCCTTCTTATGTTACTCTACTAGTTACGGTATTAAGTCTTGTTATGATTTGAAGGAATGGAGGGATATAAGCGAAAAATTTTTTGGGGTGTTACATCTGAATGTTATTTATCTTTTTTTTTTGTTATCAATCATTTTAAATTATATACGCTTGTATGCTTTAACCAATGATCTATCGAACTATGTAATAAGATATATGACACAAATAATTACGTCTAATTAACTAATAATGTTTGTTTCAATTTTAATACGCATACTTTTCTGGCGTAATGATAGAATACATTTTTCCCATTTAGTCGTTTTGATTTTATTTATAGCATAAGGCCGCCGCAGCGTTTCGCCATTGGACTATTTTCTTGGCGATTTTTTTTAGTTGAGTCCAGGTTTATACTGCTTTCTAAGCTTTCTAGTCTACAAATTTCCTGGATGTTCGCTTTAGTCTACGGGCCTTACTCGTCCCTTTCATCTTCCAGTATAAGGCTTTTTTAAAACATTTTTTGGCTTGCTATTTCCTTTAATGCCTTTAGATTTACTTTCTTTATTTACGATCGAGCTCCATATTCTTATTACCGGTGTAGATGGTAATTTCTAATGCCTTTATGCTATACTCTTTACCATTCTATCTTCTCTCTTCTACTTCAAGCACCTGAATATTTCTCTTTATCTTCTTTGTAGCATGATGGGCTATTTAGCATTCAAGTAGGGCTCTAATAATCTAGTCCATGTTCTGGTTTTAGCTTGTATTTTGTAAAGAGTGTGGCTGCTATCATCATGCACATGCGTCTTCATTTGAGACATTGCATCGCGATGGTTATCACTTGTTGAGTTGATTGCATATTTATAGTTGATGTTTTTATTTTATTTCTATAGTTTTTTATAAATTAATATACATTATATTAAACATAAATATTAGTAAATAATATTATAATTATCATTCCTTTGTGTTCCTTAAGGTAAATAGAGCCTCTGGAAAGAATAAAACACTCTGCCTGATCTTTAGCAGGTCATTTAGTCGCTGCCTAGTTCTTTCTGGACTCCTCAACTTCAACTAGTAGGCCTACAATTTGCCGTCTTTGGTTTTGGTCATCCCTTGCGTCTTGTGTCCTGAATGATCCAATGTAACACCAATCTAGAGCAGCTGTTGTCATCTATATTTGCACATGCAATGTCGAGCTTGTATTCGGTGTATATTAATTGCATTCACTTTTCTTTAGCATTTTAAATACGTTCATACACTTTTTTTTTACTTTTACCTTAAGAAGAATATTATTTCATTTATTAAAAAAAACTTTTTCATTTAACTTATAGGATACGTTTTGTGAGATCAAGATCAAATCTAAGCATGCTACTGAAGGCTGTTCTTACAATGAATCTGAAAAAGCTAATGTGCTTTCATTCACTGCTACTATAACTGCAACAAAAGAATTACGTTTTGGAAAGATCAGCGGATATCTATTTCAAAATAAAGAGATTAAAGGTTCGGACGAAATGGATCTGCCTGATATTCATGGTAACAATTTAATTATAGTTCTTTTAGAGTGAACCTTAAAAACTAAGCTTATAAGGTTTTTAATGAAAAATGTTAGAAAGTCCTTGGGTGTGAAAATAATTATTACTTTTATCTTAGTTCTGTTAGACGAATTGACTTTGTAGTAATGTTTATCATTCGTACAAAAGAAAAAAAAAGTTTGGAACTTTATGTACATTTTCTATTAATAGTACTTAATGGGGAAAAAATGCTTTTCACTGGGTAACATTTTTTTTGTTACTTTTTATTTTTTATCTGAGTGTGACTTAAAGTCAAGCAGATCAAACGGATAGCAGGAATTTGAATGAGAAAATACCTCATTCTAATAATTTTAAACATCATTTCTATTTTTAAAATTAACCCATGCCCATCAATGTATAAACCTATTTTCATTCGCTTTTTATGCAAAACAATATTTAACATCTTTTGAAACAACCTTTTACCTAGTTCAATTAAATTAAATTTCACACTGTGCGGACCGAATCCCCCGCACCCCAATAGTGACGCCACTGTATATATATATTGGTTTAGTCTTGAGACGGGCAGAATGTAGGGTGGCTAATCAAGCAAATTCTAGAGCGGCATACTTTGCCACAATTCATGCACATGTATGCATCAGATTCAGGGCCAGCGGACAAGGCAGCAATCTTTTTTCCTATCTTGATTAAGACCGCTTTAATTCTTTTGCTCTCAGCTAGGGTTGTCCCAGCACGCACAGTCTGTCTCCATGCACTCCGGTCCTTGGCTATGTTTTCCCAC